>CAKNWW010278611.1:4194-23238 GCA_932074435.1 Andricus kollari
TCTCTCTCTCTCTCTCTCTCTCTCTCTCTCTCTCTCTCTCTCTCTCTTTGATAAACCCACTCTCGTCATTCTCTCTCTCTCTCTCTGTCTTCCACTTCATCTCATTCGGTCACTATCACCCGATTGTAAATCAGTGGCTCCCAATCCTCGGCGAATCTCAACCCTTCAATTTTATGAATTAGGAGCCGTTCAACTATTAAGTAAAGCTCATATCCGACAATTTCGCTCACCCCTGAGACCTTACTTAATATTTAAACGAACTCTTATCAGAAAGTCTGACACTATCAAGTTATGCTTGCATAATATATTTGCAACTTCTATATACGCTTCTACGTAAATTAAGACGACTGTGGTTTTGATCTAAATGTATAATTTACAGCAATCTGATTATGACAGTAATTACGATACAAGATATCTAAATCATTCAGGGATTTCTAAAGAAAAAAAGTCATACATTATAACAGAACACAATTAATGTCTCGTAAATCATGAATATTAATGAAAATGGTGTAAATTCTCAGAACGGTATACATAGATATATAATAAATATCAATACAGAAAAGTGCTAGGCATTTCGTTAGATTGAAATATAAATCTATAAAGTAATGTATTCAGCTCATTTAAATAAAATTAATACAGTAGAAACTCACATATTTCTGTATCTCTTATTTCCTATCACCTTTATTTCCCGTTGGCTGTAGACGGTTATTTCCATTTGCACAGTTCCGGCAACTCCCACCACGGTCCCGGTATATTCTCTTCCGCGTCAGTGGGTGACCAATTAAAAAAAAGAGGCCCGAAAAGCGGGAAGCCTCGAATTGAGTACTTTGACATGGCGTCATGGGAATACGTCTCATGACGTTTTCGAGAAAATATTATAAACGTAAAAGTCATAAATGTACAAATAGTAATATTTCTCAAGTGTAGAATCTATTTTCTCAGTCATGTTCCATTCTTTTGTCGATTCACGACCTTTCAGTTTCACGAAATAAAATAAAATATCCTAAATGTCAGGTTAGTGGTAATCTAACCTCAAATTTCGGACAGGTGCTTGTATTTCGTGAAACTTAAAGGTCCACAACCGATAAAAGGATCAAGAAGCAGAATTGCGCAAATGCATTCTACACTGGAAAAGATTACTATGCAGACCTTTATAACTTACCTTTACGTTTCGGAGATTTTCTCCAAAATGTCGTATGCAGTTGCAGTACCATGCATCAACCTTCCTGACGGCTGGCATTTTCACCTATCGACGTCATGCCACAAAACTCACTATGTCGCGAAAATAGTTAGAACTTTTGATCAGAAGTAAAAAAAACAAAATTGAATTTCTCAGAATGACGAGCAGAATAGAATCAAAGGGCTAGAAAGGCTGGAAAAGCTTAAGTTAATTAAAAAAAAGAAACAAAAATGCTAGTAGTAAAACGTCTAGAGCCGACAATATCATACATTTTATCAATCATTTTTCGCAAATTAAGGTTTAGAAATAAAGACACTGAGGGACTCAAGTTTTCAGTATTTCATAAACTGTTTGAATTTGTCACAAACTGCGTTTCAATTTAGGAACAAACGATAGAGAGCATTTTTCGTATTGAAATATCTGAATTTCAGAAAAAATATGCGAGACTTTAATAAGTGAAACTTTACAACAATCTACTATAAAGTTTCCTATACTTTTTTCTAAAAATTAGTATAGTACGCCAAAAAAAATGATCTTAATGACGCGTTGGTCCCTAAATTAAAACGCAGTTTATGAAATATTGAAAACTTGGGTCTCAGTCGAGAAATAGAGTAATTCGAGAGGGAGAAAATTAAAAGATTGCACTAATCTTCCCTATTATGGAATGTCAACATAAACAAAATGAGAACCCCTGGGGCGGTTTGAGAGGAAAGGATCGAAAGAGCGAGAGGGGGGATGCTGGAACGAGATAGAAAGAGAAAAGAATACGAAGCAGCTAGAGACAGAGTCTATTTGCCCTAGTCGTTGCACATTCCGGGATCATATTCGAAAATCGAAAAGGACTTAGGTCCTCAAGGGATAAAGTTACAGTGCGCATTATCGATCATGCAGGGTGTTTGTGATATCGTTACACGTATTGCGGATAACTCTTAAAAGCCGATTTCGGTACGGGCCGAACGTAAACTTACAACCTCACGCGATCTTGATGCGATAAGGTGTACAGATTTTTTTTCAAACTATATTTTCTTGTTTTTTTTTTTACAAAATGGTTATTTAACGACTGTGAGGATTTACACTGAAAGAAAATGTTGAAACAAAAGCATCGTCCTCTTCCCTGTTTTGTAATAAACCAACTGAATATCTTCTTTACACAAACATAATTATTTGGCTGCAAGATTAGATGACGTTTGTCGCAAATGGATAATGTTTGCTGAAAGAAAATCTTTTTGAGACAAATGAAAATCCTCTCAACCTTAAATTTAAGATAAAATTTCATTTGTGTCAAAACGATGCGTGTATTAATATGATAAACTGTTGCGGGATTCAGATAAAGACACTAATAAATTATTTGTTGCGATGAAAATTAATTGTCTCTAATCGCAGTAAAGGAGCAAAGCAGTGAAAACCTAATGTATGCCTCCTTTCGATTTCATATTATAACCGCATTTTAGTTATTCGCCTGGAAAGGGAGTACAGACGATTTTGCTAGTTGAATTTGCAGTGTTAATTTACGCTAATATTTCTGCGAGTTCCAGTGCTTTTTTAATAATGCAGGGTTTTCAAGACTGTTTTGAATGTAAACGGGCCTTGAACTCCCCTCGCCCATATCCAATTCGCCGAGCATGCGGGCTGAATTGCATTTCTCAGCAAGATGAAACCGAGTCCAAATCTCCAGCGATGCAGCTTTCTGAACTTAAGGCTTTTAAAAAAAAGATTTTCTTTGAAATTATTCAGACAGTCAAGAGGGAATTTCGTGCAGTCTTGAAACAAAGGTAAAATTAGAACTTCAAACTTAGGGAATGTAGGAAGAAATTTTTGGAAGCCACAGGAAATATTTATTCGATTTCAGGGAATAATAATCGAACATCTCAGTAATTTTGAATTTATTAGTATCGTCCTGGCAGAATTATCACAATTCTAACATTCCTAGTTCAATTAAATAAAGACAAAATAACCAAATTTCCATATTTTGGGGGGTTCGGGGCTAGATATTTTTGAAGTATAAGGTTTTTTCTCAGCATCATGTAAAAACTATAAAATTCTCAATTTTAACACAGAAAAGGTGTTTCTGTGCGACCTTATCAGAGAAACTTACTGTTCAATGCAAGCTGCAATAGATGCTATAGATTTTACAAAGGAATAAGTGCGATGATTGCCGCTCGTTGACCGCACGTTTTTAGAAGGAACTGTGTACAATTACACGAAATTGGCATGAAGCGAAATGTTAGGTCCCAGGGATTCGAGAGTGGCGATTACAAAGAACAGAATTCTTTCTTCTCTTGCAGTCAGGTGAAAGTTGCGGAAAAACCATACAAGGCATCCTTGATCCTTGATCCTTGATAGGTTTCAGACTTTCAGACGCAAGAAAGCTGCGGAAAAGTCATGTGTATCGAACAAAGAACTTGCCTCACTAGCAAAAAACTCTCACGATGAGAATGGATCAAGAGAAAATTGTGATTAACGATGCTGCTTCTCAAAGAAAGCTATGATCCGATTTTATAATATGATCCGAATGATATGCATCATAGGTTCCTTCAATTTTTTCGATTCAATTTTTACCATAAAAAAATGCAATCAAGCCTCGAAACCTTTGAAATAATAAATTCTTTAAAATATCCAGTATCTTCTTGAATTCTAAACATTCATTAAGATAAATAATATATTAATTTCAGATAGTATCTGAATCTAATATGCGAAAATAACTTGGTTCTTTAGTCAAGAAAATTATATTTACAATATCGTTTACACAAAATTCCAATACTGGTTACTCTAGAAAAAAAAAAGATATACACTTCGTCATTTTGAGTTAATGAGCAAGGAAATAGCATGTCAGCTACAGTGAGTGAGAAAAATTGACAGAAATTGAGCGTTTGATAGCAGGTTCAAGTGATGTGAATTACACGAATAAATATGAATTTGTTGAATTTTTAATGCTTTAAATGTGTGATTACCTTAATTTGAATGGTTCAAATGTTAAATATTACCAAAAAAAATCGTAAATTTTTAATTTATAAGGGCCGGAGATCTTCACTGAAAAAAATGGTATAGCTGTTGTAGCTAGAAATATATTGCTCGGGAGATATACCTGAATTTCCAATAAAGCCTAGGTAAGACTGCAAACTAGATATCTAAGATATAAAAACCGTCGATCTCCTGCAGACAGAAAATTTGGGAGATAAATCTATCACCATTTGCTAAACATTCTAGCAGTCATGCTCAAACATCGTATCTCCTATAATTGTTTTGCTCGTGACAGCTAAATTTTCTAGGTACTGTACCTATACTTTGCTGCAAGAAAATCTGTTCAATACAGCTAACTATTTAGGAAGACGAAATCCAGCGATACTTTCTAGCTGGGATAGCAAGAATTCTAGGTAATACACCTAGAAATTAGTTCAGTGTTTAATGATTAATTTCTATATATTTAACATTGGTCTTGTAAACCTGTGATATAATTATAAACGTTTTCAATTATAAACGTTTTCAATTATAAACGTTTTCAAGCGTGAACTGAAAAATCTACAGTTAATTCAGAAATTTTTCTTATTAAACATACATAATTTCCACTGTTTTACGTTTACAATGTCCTAATCCTATTTATTGTTCACTCAAAAGACAAACCAAAGTACGCATTGGGTTCTCGAGTTCCACATCCTGCACACTTTCGACTCGATCCGAGGTCGCATCTAAAGCAGGTTAGTCCTGAAACTCGTTTCGGGTGCCTACAAGTGGCCGAATGTATAAATAATATCCGCCCGTTCAGCATAGATTCACGTCCAAGTGACCTGGTAAGGGGTCGCCCGGGGGTTACTCTAATTAAATTGTCATTGGTGCCTGGCACTTTGTACTATCCGCGTCATCGGCAGAGGGGCGGGGAAGGGAAATAGGGGCCGAATTCTGCGAGGCGGAAATTCATCCCGGAGGGGGAGGGGGGGGGGGCAAAAAGGTTAGTATTTTGCGGGACTTCCAAACAAAGAAACGACTGCAACCCCACCCTTTGGTATCATCAGTGAACGCGGGGGTACAGAACATATTCAAGGATGGTGAGGAGCGATAGGGGACCACAAAGAGTCCTAGGGATGGTCGCTAGGCAACTGGCGCCCCCAACGATTTCTATCGTTCTGTGCATGTGTGCACACGCATTTGTGTACATGTTCACGCCACTGATGCAATGTATATCGACACATGTAACGCTCAACGCGTGTTGCACTGAAAACGGACCTTTACGCACTACCAACAAGCTATACGTTACCCACGCCATACAAGAGTTCGTGATTTCACAAATTCCACCCTCGAACCCCCTCGAGAATCTACTCTCACTCCCTCACATGAAGTATGAAACTTCCGTTTCCATGAACTGTCGCGAAACACATCTGACGATTATAGTTTCTAAACGACGCGAAAGCCAAATCAGATAGTTTGTATGTCAAAAACACGTGGATTTCAGATGTTATTGAATTCTTTTATAAGAGAGAATGGAAGCGTATATATTCTGTAAACAAATTTCTTCAAAAACGTAGTGCACCAGACTTTCGCTTGAGAAACAGTGTCGGGGGTTGCCTGCAAATAGCCTTGTTCATAAATCGCGAGTATCGAAACTTAAACAGTCCGGTCCGCCTGAAACGTTTCCATAATATTGCGCAATATACTCGACTGAGTACTCGTGCACTGCGTCCCTTTCGAGGCGTGAGTCGTAACCGTCTCTCTCCCTGCGCGCTGAGAAACTGCGTGGGCCAGCAATTCTAGGAATTTATAAACCGCGTATTCATGAACTGAGAGTCTGGTGTTGTATAGCTAAGATATTATTTTTCAAGGTTTAATGTTGTGCAAATAGTTTGTTAAACTCTAGTCTAGTACGCAGGGAAGAAAATTGATAAATAAATAAAATTTCATTACGAATCAAGACCGGAATAATTTGAATTTCGTTCTAAATTGCTTTTAATGGGAATAGCAATTAAACATTAAATTTAAAACATGCAACTTCCCTTAACATCTGTAGAAATCAATTTTTGTTGAAATGCCTGAAAGCTTATAGGTTTGAACACCTGGCTACTAGAATGTTAACATTCATTTCTAAATAGGTTTTAGCACACTAGACTAGAACGAAAAGTATAATTTTAAAGTATACTTTTTTGACTGCCTTTAATACCCTGACGCTAACCTTTGAAAATAGCAGGGGAAACGACTCGATGCGCACTTCCAGGTGAAGCGAAGTCATTCGAGTGAAAATGAGAAATGTCGTTTTATGAATCACACGCGCATCAGACTATGCATTGTACATATACTTGATACAGAATGATACATTACTTAAAAATAAATAGTTCATGATTAAAATACGCTGATCACATTTTTAGAGATTTTTAAGCACACTGTTCGAAATTTCTGTAGGAATTTTCAGAAACGCGTGACCAAAGCTTTATGCAGTAACTGATTCTAAATATTATTAAAAAGGAACGAAAATTTCAGCAATGACAACTGCATAAAACTTTAGTCACATATTTCAGAAAAATCTTTTAATTACACATTTTTTTCGCTCCTTTAATTTAAAAATAAAATATGTAGTCTATATATGTCTTGACAATATGAGTGAAGACAATATGAATGAATTTGTATGTATCCATTAGGGTGGTCCAAAAAAATTATTTTTCTGATTTTTTAAAGTCTCACCCCCTCATTTTGTGTCTTTTGGTGAAAAAAAAAATTTCCTAATTTTTTGAGATTTAAAAAAAAAGTTTAGAGGTAGGGCACGGCCTTTTAAGTACCCTCAAAGTGTTAAAAATTCAGTAAGTCCTTCAATTTTAAAAAGAATCGTAAAAACTTTACAACGATGATGTAAAACTACCATGTGAGCAGTACAAAGCCTGACAACATTTTTAAAAATTGCAGTTACCCCTAACTTTGCCAAAACTCACCCCTTAAGACACTAAAAAGTAATTTTTATGTATCTTTTCTGAATTTTATGAAAGTAAAATGAAAATTTAAGTGGCAAATTATATACAAAAAATTATTATACAAATATGAAAAATATTTCTTTAAAACTTATCATAAAAATATTTAATATAAATTTCTTTATATTGAAAGAAAACGTTTTAAAGAAAGAAAATGTAATTTTTTATGTATTATTAAGGGTAAAAAGGGGGAAAATGTTTATTTTACGGGCACTATTTTTTATATTTTTATAATAAAATTTTTTATATAATTTCCACTTAAATTTTTATTTTACTTTCATAAAATTCAGAAAAGACAATAAAAACTTACTTTTTAGTGTCTTCAGGGGTGAGTTTTGGCAAAGTTGGGGGTAAATTAAATCTTTAAAAAAATTTGCAGGCTTCATACTGCTCACATGGTAGTGTTACATCATCGTTGTACAGTTTTTACGATTCTTTTTAAAATTCAAGGACTTACTGAATTTTTAACGCTTTGGGGTATACTTTAAAGGCAATGCCCTACCTCCAAACATTTTTTTTTAAATCTCAAAAAATTAGGAAAATTTTTTTTCACAAAAAGACACAAAATGAGGGGGTTAGACTATAAAAAATCAGAAAAATAATTTTTTTTGGACCACCCTAGTATCCATGTTACAATAAGTCTAACAAAAAAACCTACGTGCAGGAAAAAAACCTCTATGACAAATTTCACTTACTATTTTTCTCTGTTGGACAGCAGTATTGTATTGAATTTAGAACAAAAGTCCCTCCCTAGGGATCGCGGGACCTTGTAGCTGATGGGAGGGCTTACGGGTCTCATTAGACTATAGATCTGGAATATGTGAACTTGAAGGGCTGCATCGTGAGGTGTGGCTACTCTGGGGAATTGACGTACTCTTAGTCAGTGGGATTTAACCCTTTAAGACCCACTGGGAACTTAGTTCCCAAAAACGCGTTCAAAATCCATAATTCGGGTCTTAAAGGGTTAAACTAAGGAGCGATCCTTCCAGGAGGTAATGGCAAAGCCTCCCGGAATATCGAGAGCGCGAGTTCTCATGCTCCCAAGCTAAGATTTGATCGCCGTGTCAAGAGCTGAATGGCACCAGGGTAAACAAATCCTTGAACACCCCGGCCTGCACCCCTCAGTACCTCAGTAGAGGCGGACATGCGGGGGCCCCAAAGGAGGTGTCTTAACGGAGACTTTGGGACACCAGGTCGAATCCCATAGTTTGTAACCCGCCCCGTGGAAGCGGGGCTCTGCGGGGGGTGTTTAATATTTCCCTAGTTTCTCGTGGGACTGAAATGAACTGACATCAAAAAACAAACCAAAAACAATGAGGGGCCCATTTCGGGACACTCTAACCAATCGCCAAAAGTGGAAGGCTCCATAGAGGGTAATCCACCAGATGCGGTGTGAAATATAGATAATGGTGGAGACAATCTTGTCGAAGCCGTAGAAGTGTACCTGATGGAAATCTTCGTAAAGAAAAGGCAACGTTGCGGAAAACTAAAAAGGAGAGACCGCAAAGCGCGTCTCGCGAACAGCAGCCAAGGTACCCCACAGGGCAGTGGCTGCGGAAACTTCACCTGGAGCAACTCCTCAGGCTTATCCTAAAGGCAAGAGGAAGAAGGGCTCCAGAGAATCTCCCCCAAACATGGAATTCCTGAGAACTGTGTAACTCTCGAGGAGTTAGACAGGCTGAGGGATGAAATCTCTAAAGGGATTGATGCGTTACCCCGCGAGGGGCGCGCCCCTAAATTCAATGACATCTTCATCAGGTCAGGGGCCATCGCAGTGGAGGCCGCGGACATCTGGTCGCGAGACTGGATAGTGGAAAAAACCCCAACGTTTAGGCTTCAAGAAGGACTAAACTTGGAATTGAAAGGGACGGAGTGTTTGCAAAGGAACCGTAGAGCGACCGTACTGATTCCTAGCACCCCCGAGAGTTCGACAACCGTTCTGGGCCGCCTGAGCTTTTAGAACCCGTCTCTACGAACTGATTCGTGGAAGGTATATTCCGAAAGGAAGGGATCCAGGCCGAAGGGGAGAGGCTGGATTCTAGTCGTTGGTCTTCCTGCATCCTCAATCAGAGCCCTTGCGGCTGTAGATTATCGACCCTATCTAGGGGCGGGTAGCGTTACCTTCCGAGTGACACAACTGAGTTCCGCAGGAGAACTAGAAGCGTCCGGAGGTGCCCCCAATTAGCCTTTCAATGGCTGAGACGGGTATCTCAATGGAGCAGATTAATTTGCAATACAGCAAAGCCGCCTCGGCGGTTCTAGCCAGGCGCATGTATGTGGTGCAGACAGGGCTCGCCTTAATCCAAGAACCCTGGTTATGCAGGGAAAGGATTTGTGGCTTGTCAGGGTGTGGCTTCATATATAAGTGGTCGCTCGAGAAAACACCAAGGGCATGCATAGCCGTCAAGGGTATGGATGCGATCTTGGTGCCTAAATTCTGCTCCAGAGATCTCACCGTTATTAAGGTGAGACTCAGGAGCAGTATCGGAGAAAGGCTAGAGGTGTTTATTGCCTCGGCTTATTTCCATGGCGATGCCGAGGGACCCCCGTCTGGCAGAGAGGTGGAGGCTCTAATTCGGCTCTGTCAAGAGAACAAGATTCCTCTGCTGTTGGGCTGTGATGCAAACTCTTACCACACGGTGCGGGGAAGCACAAACATCAATGACAGAGGGAGAGCAGCACAGAACTAGAGATCCTGAATCTGGGTGATACTCCCACATTCCAGATTACGAAACAGGAGTGAGGTTCTCGATTTGACTCTATGCCCAGGTGTACTGAGGAGCAGGGTAGTGGACTGGAGAATCTCCGATGAGGAATCTCTCTCTGACTACAAATATATCATGTTTCGATTACCCTTAGAAAAACCGGTGGTTTCCAAGATCAGATACCCCAGAAATACACTTTGGGACTCATACATAAAGAGGAACTCTAAGGGAAGCCTGCAGAATGGTGAAATACCCAACTGGACAGTCTCCGTAAAAAGACAAGAATGTTGTGCAATAAGGCAAGTAGAACTGAATTGCCTTCGGACTGGGGCATCTGTAAGACGGCCCAGTGTGAATACAATAAAAGTATAAGAAAGTATAATCAGGAAGATTGGAGGGACTTCTGCGAGGAATTGAAAGACATTCCGGAAACATCGAGGCTCGACAAGATCCTGGCGGAAAATCCGGAAGCTCGCCTCGGGCTCGTAAGGCTCGATAATAGTGAGTTTGCCGAAGACGAAGAAACAAAGCTTAATCACCTGATGGAAGTTCACTTCCCGCGTTTCCAGTTAATCCGAACAGAACAAGAAGAGGAAGGCTGGGGCTAAGAGTTTGAGAGGTAAAATGGGTTGTAGGATCCTTATGTCCCTTTAAATCACCAGGGGCACATGGCATTTATCCAGCGCTTTTACAAAAAGGCATGGATTTAGTCGTCTCTCCTATGACTAAATTGTTTAGTGCAAGTATAACCTTCAAACACGTGCCATCGGCATGGAAGGATGGCAGAGTGGCCTTCATACCCAAACCTACGAGGGTGGGTTACACTGCTGCAAAAGATTTGTGACCAATCAGCCTAACGTCTTTTATCCTAAAGACGTTGGAGAAGCTGGTCGAGAGACACATTAGGGATGAGGTGCTCTTGGCCTCCCCGCTGCATAGAGGGCAGCATGCTTTTCAGGCAGGCTGCTCGGTAAAAACTGCGCTTCAGCAATACTCCTTTAAAAGTTATCTGTCGACAGGCTTTGAGATGTGGCGTGCCGGACCAGCTAGTATGCTGGATAGGAAGCATGTTACGCCGAAAAAGACTCAAAACCAGATGGGTTGAAGGCCTAGTAAGGGGAATAGCTCCACGGGGTTGCCCACAGGGGGGTGTCCTGACGCCCGTTCTGTGGTGCATTGTGGTGGACGGTCTCCTTCGAAGGCTAAATAAAGAGGCGTACTATACTCAGGGATATGCGGATGACTTTGTAATCCTAGTCAGGGGGGTTCATCTGAAAACGCTGATGGGTCTTATGAGGTCGGCACTGCGCATCGCAGAGCTCTGGTGCGATTGTTCAGAGCTCTCGGTAAATCCGGAAGTGAGAAGCTGACGTTTTCAGATTCAGTTAGATATATGGCAGTAATCCTAGATATAAAACTGAACTGGGTAAAGCACTTGGAGACCCAATGAAGGAAGTTTGTGATTGCCTTTTGGATGTGCAGGAGAGCCTTTGGGTTGACGTGGGGTTTAGGGCCTAAAATGCTTGCATGGCTCTACTCTGCTGTCCTAAAACCAAGGCTCCTACATGCGGCCGTGGTCTGGTGACCACGGTCGGAACTTAAAACAATGCACGACAGGCTGCGAAGATTACAAACGCTAGCATTTAGGAGTATGGCTGGAGCAATGAGGACTACGCCCACAGCGGCGATAGGATTCATGAAGCCGTCTGGCAAGAACAAATAGATAAATTCGCGGGACTAGACGCACTAGGCTCCCGAGTGATATCAGCGCACGGCCGATTCTACAGATGAGGCAAGATAAGGAAAGCAAATGGTAACCCGCTCCTCCTCGGGCGACATGCTACTGTCTTTCAGGCAGAGGCCCTGGCCGACCTTCGCTGTGCTGAAAAAAGAATAGAAGAAAAAGCTGCTGGCAGACATTAAGATCTGTTCGGACAGTCAAGCGACACTAACTGCAATAGGAAAACCAAACATAACATCAGAACTGGTTTGAGAATGCAAAAAGGCATTAAACCAAATTGCAGAAAAAAACAATCTGGCTCTCATATGGGTCCCTGGTCACACAGGGATCAAGGGCAACGAAAAGGAGGACCAGTTGGCAAAACGCGAACAAAACACCGGGAATACTGGGAACAAATCCAGGGTTGCCGTCAGGCGAAATTCATCCTGTGTTATACCTATAGGATGAGCAGTGGTACGGATCCTAACTGGGCACAACCTCCTGAACTATCATATGCACAAAATGGGGTATAACCCCACAACAGAGTGCAGGAATGCGGCCAGTGCCCGGCATTAGCTAGGCTCAGACAGCAAGCCCTCGGGGCCCATTTTATGGAACCCGAGGAAATTACAACGCGATCAGTAGTCGACCTACTAGGCTTCATCAAGAGGTCTGAGGTCGACTGCTGAGCGCGAATAGGTAAGGTGTGTGGATAAGGGTGTGTTTTTTACGGACTCAGTCGAAATTTGTCACATAAAGTCATTTTTATATTAGAATTATTCAACATAACTTTTTGCACCTATTTTTCATCAAATAACGCACACAAGACAAACTACGCACAGCACTCGAGCAGACATATTTGCCCTTCGAGAAGCGAGGAATGCGCAAGTAGCAACTGCGCACTTATTTCTGGTACAATTTAGGAATTTTAGGAAACTATTTGTAATTTTCAGATATCGTTTCTGAATGTTAATAAAAAACTCGTAAATTTATTATAAAAGTTACTGAAATTGGTTTTCAGCGACCTAATTTCGTAAATTTCAGTAACCTTAGTAACTTAAATGTGTCAGCACTTTCCGAACATTTTTAACAGTGCAGAAAAAGTGTAAACTTGTCCATACAGTTCTATATACACATTAATTACACTTACATAAATCCCCTCAATTATAGTTTGCAAGGCATGAATTCTTACCTGTAACAAAAAGAAAGAAGCACATTAATTATTATTTGATAATAACAATTTGAGAATGTTAATCTGTATGAATTATTTCGTAAAACAATCGTAAAAACTTTTATATTTCCTCTTCAGTTTTTCGATATTTAAACAAAATAAAAATTCTAAGAAGAAATTTTAATTTCTTTGAAACCCTAATTCCACCGATCTTGAAAGGTTGCAACTCATCACAATATAACTATTTCTTGATTTAATATCATATAGAATGTAAATTTCCCTATTAATTCACGCGATATTTAACTTTTTGATAGTTCTTTAATATTATCAGAGGAACATGACTGTCTTGACTACTCTAGAGATTCTCAAGGGAGAGTTGAGTCACGCTCCGCGACTACTTTTTTGCTACTTCGTATCCAAAGCAGACCTGAACCCAGAGTTTTTGGTTAACGCGTGAAAAATTCAAACTGCGTTTCATTATTAAAATGTGTTAAATTACGTTCAATTGGTGTATTAAATATGTTTAAATGTTAATTGTGATTTACTCAATAACTTACCAGCTTCACATAATCAATTTTGATTTTTCTTCTAATAAAAGAGGAAGAGATTCAAGTCTCGGATTTGTCGAGAGAGAAGATATCTTTCTTACCATCACTAGCATTGAAAATATTCAAAGACATAAATTATAAATTTATTTTAATCATTTCTATAGTTAATGATTTTAGTACCATGTAAAAGAAGCTTTAATTTATTTTGCAATAATTATATGAATTCTCCAACACACTCTCTCTTTCTCTCTTAATTTGAAAAAGGCTAATCATAATCAAATTTACGAATGGGCATAAATTTGTATACGTGAAAATGTAGCCCTGCTAATTTTCTAACACAAAACGCGTTATAGTATAATAAACCAATAATTGTCAATAATTGTTAATTGCGAACCATTTGGATTATTGTGAAGTGACGTTACTTCATTTTCCTGTTTTAAATATCATTGCCAGTTTCGCCGTAGTCTAGTGAAGTAACTGTATTTTTTTCTAAAATTTTTAAGGAATATGAAGTAATTTAAAGAAATAAATCATCAGGTAGTTCGTATGAAAATCTCAAAATTCTTACTGTATCAATTGAGATATACCTGCGGTTATACGTTTAAGTAACTCTTTTACCGAAAAAAACTCGAAATAATTGGAACAGTAGTTCGACATTTAATTGATTAATCAGTGTAAGTGTGCTGAATTTACTGCCGGAAAAAGATACTCGGTATAAAAAGTACTTACTTAACGGGTGTGTACATGGCAGTCGAATCTTGAAATTAAAGTAATATATGAGTTTATTTGTCATTTAGAAGCATCGAAACTTTTCACCTTTTTAAATATTTGATGGCACATTTATGGATTTTAAGTTTTTACCATGAATATTTGATTGAATCTACTAAAATCTTATTGCATTATGACTGCTAAATTAACATGGTGCAGTGCTGCCAACTCTTAAAAGTGTTTATTTCACTGAATGAATAAGTAACTTTTCACTGATTGTCTGTGACTAATTTGCAGCTATTTCAATCAGTGAAATTTCACTAATTCAGATTTAGAGAGCAGGGACAGAAGGAGAAAAAGTCCCCAATGTGTTTAAATTTCTTTAATTTGGAAAATTGTTGCTTCGTAATTTATTTATTTCTGCACAGATATATATTTTTAATGTATTTTTTTCATTAAATTCGCAGGGGGTTTCCATTTTATTATTTAAATATTTTTCCATTTTTTTATAAATTATTTAGGTATATTTTAATTCTTTTAAACAAGAGACTTTTTAAAAATATATTTTTTTTATCAAAAGAAGTCATACAGTGAGAAATAAATTCCAGACTGATCGATATTCCGATAAGGGTAGCAAAACGGATTTAGTGGACGAATAAATAACACGAGTATCCTAGATCAATCTAAAATATCTATACCTTACACCTATCTACCTATCTACACTATACCTATATACCCATCCGTAAAATAGTGCTGCAAATAGGATAGGAAGCGCTGCTTGAATTCGTTATTAAAACCGACAGGTCTGGAAAAATCGTTAAAAATGTATTCATATAAAAAAAAACTTATTTGGATCAAAGATAATATCTTTGATTCGAAAAAATGGTAAAGCAGAATGTGGCTGAAGAAATATTTCTTCAGTTTCAACTTTTAAAGAAATGTTTTGTTTGGATCTAAGAAACGCAATGCTTTAAGGCATGGGGATATTTACTTGACACTGAAATATTCGTTTAACTAAATAGATTTGTTATTGACTGCATTAAATAAGTTTTTGATATGAGAGGTGAGTTCCGTTAGAGTTCCTCGAGGGAAAGTTGTGTCACGTTACCCCCTCCACTAGCTGAAGCATAACCGGAATCGGAGATACGTAGCGAAGCGCGAAACATTTAAAGTATTCTAGATGTCTCACTCAGAAAAACTTTAATCAAAAAGTCAAAAACAAAGAAGAAGCAAAACTTTAAGAAAAGGTTATATCTCATATATTTGCATTCTCTACAGCTGTAATTGTTCTGGCCAAGGTTTTTACTTAAGACAAACCACAAACGATCCTAAGCTTAAGCAATTATGGATGGAGAGTATTAATCGCGATTATTGGACAACTCACTCGAAATCAGCTGTTTGTGAGGTAAGATTTTAATTTTCAATAAATAATGTAATAAAAATCGAAAACGTACCTTATCTCTTCACGATTGCAGGTACATTTTGACTGTAAGATGTGGGACACTATTATTTACTATTCAATCAGTGTCTAAACATTAAATTTGACTTGAAAGTCGCGCCAATTTCAAAACATCCGATTCCGCTTTCGCGGCACCAATCAGAAATGGAGTAAGCGGTGACACAACTCTCCCTAGCCTAGAGGAACTCTAAGTTCCATTATATAAAGAAGAATGGTATAAGTTCAAGAAGATAATTATTACATTCAAATAAATAGAACTCGGACAGAGTTGATAACAGAGTTGATAAAATATTAATTGATTCAAAGAACAATTTCCTCAAATAAAAAAAGTTCCTCTATCGTTAAAAAATTGTAATAGTTAAAGTAGAAAAATTGAGCAAGCCCATTTATTTCAAAATATATTTAAGGCAATTATAATTATTATAATTTATAATAATATATTCATTTTCAGGAGTAGAAAAAAATATTTTAAGCACGACCAATGCTTAGGAGGACCGACAAACACCAATCACCACATTTTTGCATAATGAGTAGGTATTAGTTTTATGTGAAAACTTACTATCGCGGATTTCTTCAAATCTCCAGGTTTCGAGACCCTGAATCCGAAAAAAGGGGTTTACGTTGATGCCTGTCTGCCGTTGTCGTCTGCGTATACTGGATAAAGTTTGAAAGACTAATCGGATCAAGTTGAAATTTGGCACATAGTTGTAGGGACCAAAAAGAAAGGTCGAGTTCGTTAACAAGTTATTTCGGATAAAACTTCAAAAAGTTAAAGATTTTCCAAAATGAAAAAAAAAATGATCAGAGTTATAGTATTTACAAAATTTAAAAAAACGATCGAAATTGAACATTTTATGCCAAAAAACGCACATTATGAATAAAAAGTCAAGAGAAGAAAAACGTTGCTTTTTGAAAGCTCTGTAATATTACCATAACAACTTTTTGAATTTTCCTGAATAATTGAAAAATCAAATTTTTATCGCACAAAAAACAATAAAAAATTCCATTTTGCAGTCAAACTATGCAAGATACGAAAAAAGATGTATAGACAAAAATTGTGCCCCCAAAAAAAGATCTACAAATTTGTTATCAATCACTTTTTGATAGGACGCGTAGTTTTTGTTTTATTCCTAAAAAACATTCAAAATTAAATTAAATTTTTGGACAAACGACACAAGCTACGAAAGAAAAAACAGGCCAAAGTTGTTCACCCAAGAAAGAGCTACAAATTTGCTATTAATGATTTTTTGCTAGGAGTCGTAGTTTTTGTTTTAATCGTAAAAAATATTATTAAAAATAAAAAATTCAATTTTTTTAAAAACGACACGAGGTACGAAAAAAAATTAATAGACAAAAATTGTTCACCCAAAAAGGATCTAAAAATTTGTAGTTAATCCTTTTTAGATATGACGAGTAGCTTTACTTTTAATCGAACAAAATAAGATTCAAAAAGAACAAATTACATTTTTGGTAAAACGACATAAGCTACAAGAACATTTAAGTTAACACAATGTTTCGCCTAATGTATATCTATACATTTTCTTAGAACTACTTTATGCTAGGATTAGTATGTTTAGTTTAAATCATAAAAAATAACATTGAAAATAAATGAATTAAATTCATGAAAAAACGACACAAGTTGCAATAAAATGTTTAAGATCAAAGTTGTTTTTTTTTTTAAAATGCGCACTTTTTGTTATCATAAAAACATGACAATGAATTGTCACGCTGAGAATACAATTTAATGCAAAATACAGAACAAATATTAAAATAATCATGATGAATAAAATTTGTACTTTATTTTGCAATTTAATCAATCCCAGGCCGAGGTACAGAAATAAATTAAATATACATTTGATATAATAGTGTTGAACATAATGTAGAAAAGTTCACATTTGAGACCAAATCGAGTGTGAAGCACGATATACGTGATGAGAATGTGTTCGTTAAAGCCGAAGGATCTTTAACAAAAGAGAATTCACAATCACCAAAATACAGTTGTCGATGCTTTGACGTTTAATTTTAAAAGGGATGTGCACAAATGTGGGGGAAGTACAAAGATCGAGCGCGTAGCGCGAGGTAAATACATTATCAAGCGGGAAGCATGAGATAAATGTATTATCGAGCGCGAAGAGCGAGAACCAGCAACCGAATGCGCTCAAACTTGCGAGCGAAACGAGCCTCGCGGGTAGCGCGCAATGACAATGTCCCCGCGCAGCGGCAGATTTTTTCAGATTTTATCCATCGTCCAAAATGTACAGCTAACTTATTATTATTATTATTATACCATTAAGCCGTTTTCCTTTCGGGGTAGGCGTGAATTGCTCGGTTGGAAAATAGTAGTATGTGGATGGGTATATAGGTATAGGGTAGATAGGTATATAGGTGTAAGGTATATATATTTTAGATTGATCTGGAGCGCTCGCGTTATTTATTTAAACAACACGTTCATTCCGCAACACTGCTCCGACCCAGGTTGCTGATCAATCTCTCTAGCGATCACCCCACGTAGAAAGCCTCACAAAACTGTTATGTGTGGTTCCCCACTTGGGCCCATTAGTATCCAAGGTCTTTGTTTCAGGCGTCATTCACTCTACTCACATTCTTTTTATAAACTATCTGTCGCCAAACTTTTCTGTCCTGGCATACTCGCCCAGCTTCCTCCACGTCCATGCATTTTTTAATGCAAGTTCTCCTGATTTTATGGCTTCTTATGTCTCTTCGGATTAATGTCTCTTTCACAGATTCTATCCATGCTTTCGGCGGTCTACCTCTGGGCCTTGTGCCATCTACTTCACCTTTATACACCTGTTTGGTCAGTCGTTCATTTTTCATTCTTTCAAGATGTCCGAACCACCTTAACTGATTTCTTTCCCATATATTTACTAGTGTCTCCCCCGTACCACATTCTTTGAGGATCATCTCGTTTCGGACTTTGTCCATCAGTGTTTTCCCGCATATTATGCGCAGAGCTTTCATACCAATCACGTTAAGTTTACTCATGTCCTTTTCTTGACATGCCCATGTCTCGCTACCGTATAGTATAGGTGGTACAATTAAGGTTTTATATACAGTCATTTTAGTTTCTTTTGATTTATTTTTATCTCTGAGAATGGACCCTGCTCTACCGATAGCCTTCTTACCCTCATTAATGCGCCTATCTACCTCCCCATCTATTTTTCCGTCGCTAGTGAATAGGCTACCTAAATATACGTATTTGTCAACTTGTTCTAATCTTTCATCATTCAGGACAATGTTGCATATTGTTTTCTGACCTTTTCCTTCAAATATCATTACCTTTGTTTTATTTACGTTAATTTTAAAGGCTGGAAAATCAATTTCTATTATGAGACAATAAAGTCTGCGCACCTGGCGTATGAAGTTATTTAAAAAATATATTAGTTATTACTGATGTGAACAAATTACTTCATGCGACTGATGATCGATGAATTATTTATTTCAAATAGAATGTTTTTTTAATTCAAACGCTCAAAATCATTGAACTAAAGAAATATTTTCTTTGGATGCGAAAACGAGATTCGAGGAAACTAGGTTCTTATTTTTAAAGATACACGGAGAAAATTTGTGTGTTAAACTTTACATAA
>CAKNWW010278615.1:0-17607 GCA_932074435.1 Andricus kollari
TTCAGGGCGTCCTTGCGAATGTTGAGCTCCACGTGAGTACCCACGGGGGTGAAGCCAGCATAGGAACTTCCGGTAGCAAATCTGACTTCGGGCCCAGTTCGATCTGGGGTCCTTTCTAGGGACTTTAAAAATATTCAGTGACAGTTGAAAACATCATGGTTGAAAACGTTGAAGATTGACTCTATTTTTTACCCAAATTCTTAGACTTTCCAATAAACATAATGGTGAAATCTTAACGATAGTTTTTCCATTAACTCGAAAAGAATTACCTGTAAAATCAAGTGCGTTGTACCAGGTCTCACGACTTTAGCATTCGCCAGGGCAGTTGTGAAGAATGTAACATAACCTCTAAATTGGGTCGTGTTACTGTTTTATTAGGGTTTTTTCCTACGAGAACCTTCATGATACTTCTTCAAATCCACAACAAAATAAAAAGTAATCATAGAGTGATTTGTGTCGAATAAAAACCCATGCTGGGAATCTTTGTTTATTGTTTTTTTAAAGAAATTTTATCAAATTCCATTTACCAATAATGTTGTCAATAATTTGTATGGCCAATTATTGATGTTATTGTGTACTTCAATAGTTGTATGTAATGATATCAATAAACGGTATTACAAATTATTGACAACATTATTAGTTCCAATATTTCAAATTTGAATATCCCGCCCGCACGGCCTCTTGCGATTTTAGTTCCCCCAGTTCTCACATGAGCACACGTGTCGCTCCATAAGCGGCCAAATTGGAAATATTTGTTTCCAATTTTTATCACGAGGCTTCACCCCCGTGTGAGTACCTGTCTAACCCTACGAGTGATGTACGATATTTTATTCGAAATCAGCATGTTATGAGACTGTAGGACCACCTAAAAAGTGAGTCGTGATGTTTATAATATCTTTGGTTGTGAAAACATACGACTGACGTGGCAGTATCTGTTTGGGGCGTTATACGCTCATAATATGGTGGTTTCGAATAAAATACTAAAATGTACAGGCTTGAACAATTTCGGATTAGCTTAGTGTTTTTCGTCAGTTATTAAAATTTGTATTAAAAAATCACTGGATTACAAAGAATATTCACAATTTTTAACAATTTTAAGTTACGTCGGCGTTTTATGCCGAAAATTGATATTTTAAAACAAAAATCATAATTTGAATAAGGTTTAGATTTAGAATCATTGAAACGCTATGGATTAGACTGGGTCCGCGATTTACCGGGCGTTTTAGGGGTACCCGCGATGGCCTTCGCGGTGAGTTGGAGTTCTCCGAACTATTCTTCTCTTTCTTGCTTGTGGCTTCTTATAGTGCCGAACCGTAAACTGCGCACCTCCGCTGACCTTGCATGCGCCACTCTCTAGCCCCCTTGGAGCACCTCATCCGGTATATCAGGTTCCGTTAAAGCGCGATCCCAGTGTATGTTAAAAGTGAAGAATATTGAGAGTTGAAGAAAATTGAATTTTCAACGGTTTAAAACTGAAGAAAATTAATAATTGAAGAAAATTGTAAATTGAATTTTCTTCAATTTTCAACATTTGGAAATTCAAGTTATTTATTACATTTGAAATTTAAAAAAGAAATCTGCTGTTAACTTTCATTAGGTTACCAGCTACTATTAATTTAATGTGCGATCATTATGGGGACGGAATATTTCATTGTTCTTGCAAATACAGATTTTAGATTATCTACTTTGATAAGTGAATTAAACTTAATTTCATTGAAGAAATAATGTTCTAATTATTTCAAGTGATTTTTCAACCTATTTTAAAAGATACAGAGAAATTTAAAAATATTTTAAGATATTTTAGACCAATTTAAGGAAAAAAAGACTGTGAAGAATTGTAAAAGATTTCAGAGACTTTTACAGAATATGTATCAAATTCAAGGGATTTTAAAAGATTTTCAAGGATTTAAAATCGTTTTCAAAGGATTTCCAAATATTTCCGAGGATTTAAAAATATTTGAAGAGATTTCACAGCACTTCCAAAAAATGAAATTATCTTCACATGTTCTCGAGTTCTCGAGGCTCATGAATATTCGCCAAATTCTACCTTAATTTATATTATTTCAAACTACTATTGCTCATAATTTTTATTTTTTTAAATTATAATTTGCAAATGAATTCATATAGTTTATTATTTCGAATTGCCGTTTCCCAAAGTTACTTTTCCCCATAATTTCCATATCAACTTTGTTCATTAATGATCATTTGGCATAATTTTTTTTCTATTGAATTACTATTCTCTCTAATTTCTATTGTTGCGACTTATCGTATTACCTAATTTTTTATTTTCCGTATTACCATTGGTTTTCATTCTTCCAAATAGTGTGCGAAATGATCTACCATTTGTCCTAATTTCCACTTTACTGAATTGTCAGGTTATAGAAACTTGATATTACCTCAAGCATATCTCTTGGTAAAATAAAATTTCATTTTGTGTTATTTAGTGAAAAATATTTTTCCTAATTTTTTGAGATTGAAAACAAATTTTTTAGGTGTTAAAAATTCAATGAATCATGCAATTTAGAAAATAATCGTAAATGCACCCACAAATTCGCTTCAAGTTATCCCTTATGATACTATCGCTTAATTTTTAAGTATCTTTTCTCTTTTTTCCATATTTGCAATATCAATTTTTAAATATAATTTACACTTAAAATTTGTATTGCACTCAAATAAAATTCAGAAGATATACTTGTAAATTAGAGAATTCGGGGGTGTGCTTATTTGCAAAAAAAAATTTCAACCTTAAACATATTATTCATGCAATTATTTTACATCACCTATATGAAGCATTTACGATTCTTTTCGAAGTTAAGCAATTTATTTAAAATAGTAATTTATCCCATATTTTCAAATATTTTTATCTGTTTGCATATATTTTTAAAATATTTGTGAAATTTCTTTGTTTTATCATAGTCGCATGTCCTGTTTTATAATTCCATACTCTCTTGTGTTACTCCTAATTAACAAAAAATATATATATATATTTTAGACGGTTTGGAAATTTGTTTCTTTTCCAAAATCTCTTTGTCTAAAATAGTCAACTTTTTGGCAATCACCTATAAATTCTGTTAATTAAATGAATGTGAAACCTTCATATAATTATTTTCCGAAAAGAAAATGTTTACAATTTTAAATTCGGAAAGCTTAAAAAGCCGATTTCTAATTATAATCCTGCATGTGTATGATTGTCAAATGAAATGATCTTTCAAGTAACATCGTCTCATTAGTTGGCTGTGGTAGGTAACGCATACACTGAATCTAAAACTTATTAAACAATTTCTCTCTTTCTCTACTTTGCAAAAAAGAAAAAAACGAGTACACCGCACCGGTCGGGAAATTATTTAATTTCCGCGGCGATGTCCGGCGTATGAAAAGTCTTCGCAGGTACCTAGGAGATTATTTATAACGACGCGTCCGAGCGAGCAAACCCATTAAGTATAATTTACGCCGTCGTACATAAGTTTAATCCCTGTGCGCGTACTTAGTATACGAGAAACGACGTTGAATGACTGCATTTATTGGCCCGTACAACATTACGCCTGGATATACGACTGTCGAAAGAAGAAGCCCGTTTCGAGTAGAGTAGTAAGTAGAGGCAAGAGGGAATAGTTGCGCCTAGAGAGCATGATCGTCACAATGTAATTACTCGGGTCGTGCATCTCAACCATCATGCCTGCTGGGATTACCCGGCGACGAGAGCCAGCTTATTTTGACATTCTTATCGTAGAATCAGAGCGCCATAATCCCGCAGGCGGCGCGTGTAATCTCATCCCCACACTTTCCAACTCCCTAGGCCCCATACTTATTCAACCCCCTTCACTATTTTTCCCTTTTTCCCCTGGTGTCTTTTCCACTTTTTCTGCATCATTTCTCTGTCTTCCCAGTGGGCAAAAAATTAAGGATGTCCTAGAGACGTCTTCGGGACATCCCCAAGACGTCTTTTGGAACATGTCTTTTATACATTCTACGGATGCTCTTAAGGCGTTTAATGTCAGTACAAAAGATGTCCCGAGAACGTCCCTATGTCTTTAAGACGTTTTTAGGACATCTTTAGGACATTAGACGTCTTATAGACGTTGTTTGGACTGACATTGGACGTCATAGGAACGTCCCAAGGACTTTCTTGGGATGTTCACGGTATTGTGCCCACTGGGTTTTTATTAATTTTTGTCTTAAATTAAGATTTCTATTGATGGAGCGTCCACATATTAAGTGACGCTTTTTTCAGTGATTTTTGACTCACACTTCCCTCTTGCGACCTTTTGTGACACCTCGATGACCCCCCTCCCTCCACCTCTAAAAATTTCATTTGTCAATGTTATTTGTTTGAAAATTAAACTATTTTTTGGATAATTTAACGATTTTGTTGGAAACTCATTTTTTTGTGGAAAATTAATTTCTTTATCTGAAAAATCAACTATTCCATTTTTGGTTGAAAAAAACTTTATAAGTTAAAAATTCAACTATTTCGTAGAAAATTCATGTATTTTGTTAAAAATTCGTCTGTTAGGGTCTTTTTTGTTGAAAAGTAGTTTTTGTAAACTGAAAATTTAAAGATTCCATTTTTGGTTGAAAATTGATCTTCTTTAGTTGAAAACTCATTTTCCTCGATTGAAAATTATCTTTCTTTTGATCAACTTTTTTTTCAAATCGTCTTTTTTCGTTGGATTCAACTAGTTGATAATTCGTTATTTTTGGTTGAAAAGTTATTTTTTTAATTGAAAATTTAACTATTGCATTTTTGGTTGAAAATTATTTTTTTTCCTGAAGATCCATCCTTTTGGATTCGAAATTCATTTTTTATGGTAGAATGATCATCTTCCTTGGTTCAAAATTCATCTCTTTTGGCTGAAAATGAACTCTTCTGTCTAAAATTGAACTTCTCGGGATGAAAATCCAACTGCAGAAGTTATTTTTTTGCAATTTTTTATTGATTCCAAAAGGTTTGGTTTATATCGTTGGGAAATTGGGTGAAGCCGAAAATCTTGAAATATTTTTAATCTAACATTTTTTAATTGAAAATACCCATTTCTGGTGTGAAGCGCTAACATAACCTAAAATTGCTGAAAATTGGGAATCTTGATGATTTTTTGAAATGCAAATTTTCGGTCAAAAAACGTACACAACCTAAAAATTAAAAAAATTTAATTCTTCTTCGAAACTTTATGATTTTACATCTAATGTCCAGAGAAAAGAACTACACAAGAACTCCAATATAAGGCCAGTTTCGGGTGTTGCCTCGCAGTGGCCGTGGCACTAAATTGGTCGTTGGACGAATGGTGCGTGGTGGCGACGCATTGCTGACACTGCTTGTGCGCTGAGAAACTGCATGGGCCAGCAGTTCTAGGAAGAACTAAATGAGACGGCCTTATATTGGAGTTCTTGTGTATTAAAAAGCGCAAATGATTGAATTTTCCAAATTTTCAATCTAAAATACAAAACAACTTCAACTACACTTTTTTTGAATTGGAAAAAATGTATGCAAAGTTGCAACATAATTTTGGTAACAGTGTTGTTTTCGAAATATCATTCTGCTCTCTCCTTTTCTTACCTTTTGTTTCGCCTCAGAACGTGAGAGGAACCCACCACCTCCAAAACACAACGGGCCATAGAAATTTCGTAAAAAGATCCCATCGATCGTCGCGATCGGTGACACGTCGTGAGTACGAAAGACCGTCGAGCGTCTTGCACCCTCCGTAAATACGATATTATATTATAATCCCGGCAGCGACTTTAGTAGTACGTCTGTAGGGGTGGGTTGGTGCGAGGGTGGTTGGGCGTGCAGGGGTTGCGGGCGTGAGGGGCTTGTCTGGAAGATTAGCACCTCGTACAAAAGTCCTGTAGTGGGAATGGAGCAAAACGGGTGACGCGACATCGAGGATGGGTGGAAGTGGTGGGGGTGGGGGTGATGAAGAAGGTAGGAAAGAAAGTCCGCGAATAGGGGTGGTGGAGGGTGAGAAAGTGAGGCTGTTCCTTTCCTTATATACTTGCACGCGGGGCACACCCCGTTGCGCCCGCTGACTGGGAAAATTAGTTTTCAGAAATTTTTCATGAAAGGCGCTGAAAAGAAACTGTACGAGGTTCCTTTTCTCATTGGCGGCTATTTTTGTTCGGATAGGCATGGGAGTCGGGATTGCATGAGAGAAGGAGGATCGGGATTCAATAGCCTTTATTTTTCTCTCGTGTTAACTCGCGCGCCACATTCTCTCTCTGCTTTTCTTTTTTCTGCTTTTTCCTTTTCCTTTTTTATTGCGCTTTTTCACTACACTCGTTTCTCTTCTTTATCACCCCGGAGTAGAGGAACAGTAGCGTTACCGAGGAGACTGCTTTGGTTTGTGAGGAAAAATACTTTTTCTTGAGAGGTTTCACTCTTCGTTAAGGTTGCTTCGCTTCTGTAGAAATTAACGTTTTGTCGTCCCAAGCAAGTATCAGTAATTACGAGATTACGAACCTTTCATCAAATGTCCGCGAATAAAGCTGAGACTTTTTGAAGATTGATAAAAAATGCTTTAAGGGATATTTTCATCAAAAGAATCGGAGTTATTATGAATGTGCATGTATTTCTCTTTTAGTTACTTATTCATGTTTCGCAATTTCAAGACTTTTCTTTCTGTAGGTAGTGATAGAAAATCTCAACTTACAAAAGCGAGATTTATTGTGAAACACAAAATATCTCAAGATAAGTATACGACATCTTTATTTTGAATCAGCGATATTTATATAATGCAATGGATTTTTACATTATCTTAAGAAATTAACATTTTACGAGAAAACACTCGAATTTTAATTTGAAAAATTAAGTTACCTGGACACAGTGTTCGAGATTCTTGTATTGTAAAATAGATATTTAGGGGTTTTAATTACAACCATAAATGGTAATATTTCAATAAAAGAAACTCGATTCTTCGAGGGCTTCACCACTAGAATTTTTTACGTGATATTGAATTCAAATAAATTCACAATAATTCAAAGAGATTCTCTAGAATTTACAAGAATTCACAAGAGTTCACCAGTACCCACAAGAATTCACAACAATTCTTAAGAATTCACAAGAATTCAAAGAATTCACAAGAATTTAAAGAATTCACAAGAATTCAAAGAATTCACAAGCATTCGAAGAATTCACAAGAATTCAAATCATTTACAAGAACAGAAAGAATTCACAAGAATTCTAAGAATTCACAATAAGTCACAAGAGTTCATAAGAGGTCACAAGAATTCAGAAGAATTCAGAAGAATTCACAAGAATTTAAAAGAATTCACAATAATTCAAAGTGTATATAAATCAAGTAAATTCGGTAGTATTTAAATTAATTCAAAAGATTTCTAGTAATTTAATAAAACTCCTTGGAATTCCAGTGATTTCAATCGAATTTCAGTGATTTCAATATAATTCAAGTATATTCAATATAATTCATTTGAATTCAATATAATGAAAGTTAATTCAGTAGAATTAAAAAAATACGAAAATTTCTAACAAATTCAGTAGAATTGAAATGAATTAAGAAAAATTGAATGAACTTTAGAATAAATCGACTGAACTCAAATGAGTGATTAACTGGATATAATAACTAATTGGAACAGTTAATAAATTCTTGCGTTTCAATTAGATATTATCGATAAATTCGAAAAAAAAAACAGATGCATTCAAGTAAAAATAAAATTATCTAAATCGAAGGAAAATGCACAAGATTTCCCAAAAATGCAGCAGAATCTGAAAGAATTCAAGGACATTGGAAGAATGTCATAAAAATTCCAATAAATATTCAAGATTATTCAAAGAATTTAAGTTTATTCAAAAAATTTAGAAAATTCAAAGAATTGAAAAAATGTAAAGAATTATGAAAACTCAAACAATTAAGAAAATTTTAAGAATTCAAATAATTAAAAAGAATTTCGGAAAAATAAAATAATTCAGGAGAAAGAACTAAGAGAATACAGAGAGAATTGAGTTCCATCATAATGCAAGAACTCTGTCAGTGGGAACTGTTTTGTAACCGTAGGTATATAACTGTTACAGGAGCAATAATAGCTGTTCCATAAATGTTACAGATTTGTTATGATCAAAAACATTGAAATATCCTAAGACAGTGCTGGAAATCCTTGTGTCTATATATTTAGGTGTAGATTCTCATTTAAAAATGGAGATTGGTCGAAAAAATAAACGCTATAACGGTTCCTACCTTGACTTCAAAATTTGAGATTTGATGATCGATCATTAAATCTCATGTATCGATACATGAATCAAATTGCAAGATAGAATTTTCCGTTTATGAATTTCAAAATTCTTTTTTTGAAGTTTTAATATTCTTTAGAAATGTTAGGTTCAAAGTTGATCATTTCTGTTCGAGCAATCATGATATATCCAGAGTTTAGTAACATGTTGATTCTTTGTTTAGAAATTACATTCCTGGCAATGAAGTACGTGATCTAACCAAAAAATAACTAAATAGTTGTATAATTTCCACTGGAATGTTGTGATACAACTGAAACACTACATAGACTATGGGGTACGGCGAATACAAGGGCGTGTGGAAATCGTAATAGAGGTCCCTCATTGACAAGGTTACATTATGTTACACGTAACCGAGGGGTTGGAACGAGGCGAACACGAATACCCAACATAAGTGTGCATACGTATGTTTCGCAATCCCTATTCAAATTAACTCTGACTAGGATCGCGTTCCTTTGATGGTGATACATATACATCAGAAATATTTATTTCGAAGCGTTGATCGAAATAGTTTAATTATTTTCTAGATTCGGTTTCAGATATTCAACATTTCCCAAGTAGCACCTGCATTTATAAATATTTCGAGAATTCAATCTGATTACATTCATTGAATGTAGTCGTACACGTCGAGCACATTGGACAACAAAAATTAATTTGTTTGAAACCTTAGGGAGCTTTAGGCTTTTTTCAGGGGCGGGAGGTTAAAAAATCTTACGAATCCATACCTTGGTTCATTATGTAATATTTCCTATTACGTGAGTCCAATAAATATAGAGTCGAGGAGTTAACCATTCTTTAAACTTTTTATGAAATCTCGTGGAATACCTGAAAATCTTTGCAATCCTTTGAAATTCATTCATTTTCAATCATGTGTTTAAAATTATCCGGAACCTATATTGAAATAAAAAATGAGTGGTCTATAGGAATCGAAAAAAGTGGATCGATACAATCGATTGATCGGAATTATAAAAATCAATTATTCGGCTAGAAATAATCGATTGGAGATCGCTCATTCCTAAATGGCAAACAGAATTTTTGATAAGCTGTGTCGCATTTCTGACCGATGTGCTAAATATAACAATTTGTCAGTTTTGTGATCTAATTAAATGTGGTGACGCTCGAAATATTAAAATATGTAAATTACAACTAAAAATGGTCATTTTCATCATTTCTCTATAGGTGAGACATTGCAAATGAGCCTAGCCACCCTTCCCAGTTTCTCTGGACTTGCCGCAAACATTTATTCCACGCTTGTGGAATTTCGGTGAGCCTCGACACGGACATACTTTTAAATGAAGCTCTTTGCTCTGATTCCAGGTAAAAGCGTACCATTCTCTTTTTTGCTCCTAAGGACTAAAAAAGCTCGTAGAACTTGGTTTGAAAACTGAATAGTAGAAAGTAAATTAAGTGTGAGATGCGAATTTCGAAGATATTTACGTCATTGCGAGAAATAATATTTCTTTCGAGGCAAAGTGAAACAGAAGATTGTAAGAAAAGAACATTGTGAATCAAGCCAATCATGTGCGCAATTAGGATCCTTGTTCAGCTCGTGGGTTGAATGAACGAACGGACAGACGCAAGCCTCGAGAATGAACCATTCGTCTTTGGTTTCATTTCGACCACTTTCCAACCCTCCCAACGAAACAGAACAGTTATTTTACTTTCTCGCCCGAGGGAGTGCCGCTGGATCATACCTATCAATATCTGCTTCGTACGTAAGGTAATTGACTTCAACGAGGCTATTGTGTGTATGGCAACGACTGCCGTAGGATAACAAGACAAGTTGTTTAATTATGACTCGATTACAAGGTTGCAGGAGGGGTAATTGGACTGAATTATTGGACACTTTACGCAGCTAGCAACTGTTAACAAAGGGATGCAAAAGTCGAGTGGGTAATCAACTAAAAGAAATGGTAGAAAAAATGATGCAGTCAAAATTTTAAGCAAATCGCTTAATATTTATCCCTCTCGCATACCACTTGAAGTAATCCATTGGAAGAAAATTATAGTAGTAGAAGAAAAATCGCCCAACTTTATCTCAAATTGTTGAGGAAGCATTAAACTTGGTCTACGTATGGCAAAAGCAAAATTGTTTTTTTTTTCGAAGAGTTTTATTAAAAGTTTCGGTTCCACTGTTCGATATCTTACTAATTAAATAGTGGAGAAATTATTAATTTTATTCAAAATTTTAGTATCCAGTGGGCACACAGGTCCTAAAGTTGTCCTATAGACGTCTTTTGGCGTCCGTCTTAAAGACATCCTGAGGACCTCTTAAAGACATGAAAAGATCCAAAGGATGTTTTAAGGACGTCAAATGGCATGACATAGAGGCACATTCTAAGGTCGTCTTTAGGATGTCCCGGTGACCACTGGGTAGCCATCATCTTGGATTTGTTAAAAATATCGACTGTTACCGAATATTGTATTATCTCTTAAAATAAACTTGCTAGTTTTGGCAAATTTGAGAGGCTTCCATTAAAAAATGCGGAAACATAATTTTCTTCAAATTTGAATGGGTTTCATATTACATTTTTTTTAAATTTGTCATATCAGCACTTTCTTTGTAGCCACTAAAAGGATCTTCTTACAAAATTTGGATTCTTATTATTCATAACTACGGAAAATAAAATGTTTGGTTATAGCTTATGGGACGCCATTTTGAAATCTTTCAAAATTCGAATATTCATTTTACGTTACCTGTTTTGGCTAGCAAAGAAGGTTTTGTTCCTCAGTATTCAAAATATTTTGACAAAAACTGAAAAAGATATGTAAGTTTTACATCATCGCACATTTTTCCCCATGTAAATGCAATGGAAAACTTTTACTAGAAACATCAAGCAGTTTTAAATATTAAACGATTTGATTGATATTTGAAACACATAATTTTGTTGTCATTTGAACGAAATCCGTGATTGGAAGCCAAGGAATTTTAAATTTAAAAAATAAGGAACAGCCTAATGCCTGATGGATCCCTTAATCTTCTGATCAGTTTAGGTCAACATCTAAGTGTTGGATCGCCTTAACTCTGGATCATTACATTTTAGGGCCTGAATATTATCTCTCCTATATCAAGGGATGATTGCCAATTAGCCGTGTGGTCTTTGCGGCTCATAATGAAAATGAATACTCATTACAAGGACACATAGTTGGGTACATAAAGTCGTCCATATCCGAAACCGCTTAGGGGGTTCTAACGGGGAAATGATACAATGGTTAGAGAATGGCGATTATTCGGGGGGGATTATGGGTCGTTTATATATCGAGGCTTCTGTTCCAAAACGGTATACATATGGAGGCGAGGACAAAGTGCAGGAGAATAGGTGTAGGTGTGGGTGTACATAGGTGTATATTGTATATTGTATAACTGTATGTAACTGTGAACGTTTTGATATGAAGGCAAGCAGGATGATGTTGACATTAGTAGATCCGGTCGCGGATTAAAGCTTTGTGTGACACAAAGCATCGCCACAATAGCACTGCACCCTCGACCTTATACGCATAAGCCAACAACGAGCGACATCGTTTAGAGCGTAATCACACTCTCAGCTTCCTATCACGAATTCAGAGATGGACACTGTTTTAGCTCCGAATGTTTGAAGTGGATTTAGTCCCTTGTTCGATTTCAATTTGCGTTTAGCGACTTTACAAGTATTGAGGGGTGATTGCGTGTCGAAAGGACTGACAAATTGGACTCGGCAGATGATGATACAGATGGTGATTTTGTTTTGATGATGACCGAGTATCTTTCAATTTCAAAGATCGAAATAACAAAAAGGTCGCCTTTTTGTCAGTCAGTTTTTGCAATCATTTAAATTTAGAAAGCAAATCTAGTTGGCAATCAAAATTGCTGTTACAGCAACGTTGTTGCACCAAACAGGTGCAGGTTTCTGCAAACTCATTCAGTATTGACAACTCTCAGGGAGGAAGTCGTCTTACCTTGTTTCAAAGGAAGATTGCTGAGGGCATATAATGGTGGGGCACATCTATAGATATCTGAGCTCGCTGTCTTGTGTCCTTACCCGGAATGTGTCTGCAAAGCCGCGTCAATACACTTGCCCGGACGAAGGACGGAAGGAAGGTATAGTGAGAGGTTCGGAGGCGGAGGTTTCAGGACGAGATAGTGGTTGGAAGGTGCGCCGCTGTATCGGGAAGGGTAGTTGGGATGGGCGTAGTGGGTGGAAGGATGGTTGAGTGAGATGGTTGGGGGTGGGTGAGGACTTCGGGGCGAGAGATCACTGCGCCGCCAATATTACTGCCAGCCTGAAGATTACCAATATCCTTGAGAGGCGCTCTATTCCTGTCATAAAAGACGGAGCTTATCCAAGATATTACATACCACCATCACCGCCGCCACCACCGACGGCCCATCTCACTTTTCGCAAGTTCATTTCGAAAATACTAAAAAGACAGAGAAAGTCGAGGATGCTCACAGGGATCAGAGGCGTCGTTTGAAGCTTTCTGACCGTTCCTGCGGCTTCTGCTTTTTTAGGACCTCCTCTCAGCTTTTGGCGACTCGCGAAAGTAACGAGGATGCGTAAAAGGAAGAGAAATTAAAAGTATCTTGTTGAGGTTTTCAGATATGGGGGAAAATACCACTTCGGTTAACAATCTTTTCGGCAAAAATATTGCGATGACAAATAGAGTCTTCAGATTTCTAGAAGTCGAAGAAGACTGTGGACACTAAAATAGGTTTAACAGTTCCAATTTCGTCCTTCTTGTCCAAGGACTTCACAAACCCGGTTCTAATCGACACAGTCGGTAATCTACTATAAATTGCCACCACAAAGAAAACCTATAGATGTTCAAACTCTAAAACCCTCCACTACATCTCATAGCTTTAGCCAAAGCGCTCTCTTTATTCCCCCCTCTCACTCTTGGGATAATCCCCGATATTATTGCGCGTACTGCATCTTCGTTCAAGGAAACCTTCTTCAATGGAGGGGATTTAGGCGAGATTTGCACGGGCAGACTTATCTTCGGTTTACTTTCGGCACCTCATGTTAGAGTAAGTAGAAAATTGTTAGTTTTCAAATTTATTCAAAGAAGGGAAAGTTTAGCCCACCCAATGGTCAACAATGTTCAGAGATATTTCGGCCAAGTTCACTTACCTGAAACAAAAGAGAGAATTTTAATTAGTAAAGAATATAATATATAAGAGTTGTACAGCATTGAAGGGAGTGGTGAAAAATGATTTGAGATCGGTTTCCTTGGTTGCGATCATCCCAAGACCAAGAAGCTGATCTGCTTCAGATAAAATAAGACGAAAATCTATTGAATGCAATTGAAAGTGGTATGCTGAAGTCATAAAGAAAGGAGAGAATAGTGGAGGAGGTACGCAATGCCCGAAGGTAGAAGATTTAATACCCATCTACGCGGGCTTTAACGAGCAATCGTCAAATTAAATTAAACGACATGCGAATCGTTAAAAGCACTGCACGCTGCTCGCGCGGATGCGCACCGTTAACTCTGCTGCAAGCGGCAAGTGCATCACCGGCGAAATGCTACTATGCTTCCTGCTGTTGCACTTGCCAACGGTCTAGTTGCTACCGCCTGCCACTATTCTCTGCTGCCTATTGCCCACCCTTCAAAGCCAAAGGGACAAATTGTCGATACACGGATCCACTAAAACCAATCCATTCCGAACGCTTTTGAGAACCATTCGCGATGAGATTAGGTTTAGTAGTTCAGTAGTTCCCAATTCCCAAGCAAAGGTTTCCAAATCTAAGCCGCCTTGAAATTTCAGATTTCTAGTCTCTAGTTTCTAATAAAAGATGATTTGGTTTTGATGAGCTATTTCGTTTTACGGAAATGATCCATTATATCGTGAGTTTTCCATTTACTGGAGATCCTATCGACTTGATTGATCCAAAGGAAGTGTACCGATAAGTTTCAGTTCCAAGAATATGTTCCGAGTCGCCTAGAATTTGAGTATCTCCATTCCAATCGAGCGGCTTTCGACAGAATTTGATTAGTTGATATTTAAGAGGTGTTTCTCGAAATCGGGGGTCCTCCATTTCCATCGAGCAATAGTCAATTTAATTTTCTACCCAGAAATTTATTACAAATTAGGCTGTTATGGATCTGAATCAAGTGTTCTTATCATCTTAGATATTCTGGTCCTACGGAATTATTTCATATTGGGTTAAGATTGTAGATAAATATAGCGAAGCTACTACTTTTCATTTAATTTCCTACTGTCTCAATAAATCGTTCCTAAATTAAGCTTCGTTGGTTTTGTAACAAGTGTTTATTATTCTCTGAGGAATTCCGGTCCTGAGGAATTATATTAAATCCGATGATTTACGGTTGTAAGGAAATGTTATAAAAAGGTGCTTCATAGTTTAGGGCTTCCAGTCCAATTCAGCTTCTTTTAATACAGGTTCTCACTAGCCCAAGGAACTGTTTCCAAATCTAAACTGACTCTAAATTTGAGGTTTTTGATTCCAATCAAGCAGGAGGTTATTTAAGTTTCAACCAAGGAATCAAAGTTCATATTTTCTAAAGCTTTCTGCTCCTAGGAACTGCTTTCAAATGTAAGTAAATCGTTTCTCTCTAAATGAATAGTTCCAAATAATCTAAGGGATTGAGTTGGTTTAGATTAATTCAAAAGATTAAATTTAGTTCCAAGGAAAGGTTCAAATTTAAAGAGGCTGGGTCTCAAGATGGTCACCCATTCCTAAGGATAGCTTCTCCGACTTGAATTGCAACCGCACCGAACATGAGGCATTTGAACTCTAAAGCCTTCCGATACACTTTATTTATGTTATCCTTCTGCCTAGTACTCGGCAGACATGCTCTGTAACCTCGCGGCTACAACACTCGAATACCGATTGTTATTTATCGTCCTTGCCCATCGAAATGATATTCCTTGGATTAATCGTAAGGAAGGCCTCGAGGGATCGGTGGCTGTGTCGGGCGATAAATAGTTCATCGGCGTAGTATGGTAATAGCAAGTTAGTAACTGGTGTCGCTATGTCGGAAGTCGTTACCCATTGGCTATTCGTACCTGGACTAGCCGAGAGTTCGCGTTACGAGACATTTCCTCATTGCCGCTCGGAATTGGATACCGTTGTCCGATAACACATGATGGCAAAGAACGTCCAAGAAACTGAGACCGATATAATCGTCGCATATGCTAGATAATTGGGAAATTGACGCGCCTCGGAGGACCTCCATAACGGGAGTGATATGCATAATGTGAGTGCTTTTCCTATATGATAACGGTAAAATCTGACGACGATTTCTCCTCCAATAAAAGTCTCCGACCGAGAATCAAAGATCCGCTTCTTGGACTAATAAAGCCATTATTAATTCCTTTATCTATCAGCAATTCATTGTCACTGATTGCAATCTGGAGTTTTCGATGAAACGCGGAGATAAATTATGAGATAAGGTCAATTTGTTGGGTAGGGTAGCGTAGGGTAGGGTAGGGTAGGGTAGGGTAGGGTAGGGTAGGGTAGAGAGAAAGAATGAAGAATGGAACACATTTCTAATCATATTGAGAGGTTCTCTTGGAGAACTTGTTTTATCAAAATTGTACAGTAAGCTATTTTACTTTTAATTAATGTATAGTTATGTCAGATATCTTTGGAATTTGTTTCTTCCCACTGGGAAAAAAGTGGTCTTAAGAAAATAATGAAATCTGAATCCTTCAGTCAGTCGATTCGTGACACATGTGGAGGCTCACAAGTTCCATTATATTCTCACATAGGCTAGAAGGCATTAGCCGCTGGGCGTTTAAAACTTTTAAAGCCCCTGAAAGAATAACCGAACAGAGGCAACCGAAGCGACCCTGTTGTGTCTATATCCTGTCCTCGATTTTAGTTCGCGGGCACGTATGGGCCACACGTGTCCAAATTATTATTGTCTGAAATATAACTCCTCGTCTCACGGACGCTAGTCTCTAACCCATCTGAAAGAACTTTTGAGACAAGTCACACCCGCAATCCAGCGTCACGTCTCCATCTACAGTATCTACACCCAGCTTACAAGGATGTTCCATTAAATTACGAGTATGATGCGTCCCATTTATATTGTCTGCTATTATTTGTGCTGGTTGCCGAGTCGAAATCCTCAGGGAAAGGAAGAGTGTAAGGCGCAAAGTGTTTTTGGGATAAAATTATACATTGGAGGCGAAGAGGAAAGGGAGAAATGGTTTTACAAACAGAAACTCAACAGGAGCTGGAAAATTGAGATCATCCTTTACACCGAAATAGCTGATTTTAATCGAGGTTGGCTCATTTCATTATGCTTTTTTATTCTGCTTCCCGAGGAGTTACAATAAATTGAACATTAATTGATGAAATTGAGATCAAGCTTTGAAATTCAATATTTTTCTCATGATAACAAGACATTTTACGGGAATATAATTAAAATTATCATTAATATAAAAATGAACCGAATCTATAATTATTGTTAATGTCTAGGTTTTAAAAATTGTTGTATTCGATTAGTCAGTATGAAATACACTTCTTTTATTACTTTGAAAAGTTAAATGGAGTTAAAAAGAACAATCTTATAGTTTTCCTTTTGAATACTTCAGAAATTCCTCAATTCTGATAAAAGATGTTGCACTTGTAATTTAAAATCTATCATATTTATAAATACTTTTAAGTTTAAATAAATTAACTTATCTTCAAAAATTAAATTGCTTAATTTTCAGGCTCGCAAATGGTAAATTTTTCAATTTTCAAATCTACTATTTACAATTTTTCAAATTTGAACGCTTATCATTTTTAAATTGTACAAATATTATAAAATTTCAAATAATTATTTCCTTCTGAATCTAGAAGTATAAATACTTTCAATTTGCCGGTTATAACAAATTTTTGAATGCTAATTGGTTTTATGCATAATATTTTTAATTATAGATGCAGAGAACTAAGTTTTAAGCGTTTAACACCTCATATTACGAAAGTGTCGCGATATTCAAAAGTGTTCAAACAAATGCTTATAATATTTCAAACTATTTTCCCACAAATTATATATTTTTTAAAATTAATTATTTAACTGAAAATTTAACTATTTAATTTTTGGCGAAAATGTCTCTTTCTTAGTTGAAAATTAAACCATTTGGTTTAAATTTCATTTTGAAAATTCGGGTTTTTTTGGTAGACAATTAATCTTCTTGCTTGAAAATTCATCTCTTGGATGACAATTGAACTATTTGGCAAAACATTCAATTATTCCATTTTTAGTGAAAAGTTTATCTTTTTAAGTAGAAAATTCATATATTTTGGTAAAAATTGATCTTTTCTGGTAGAAAATTAATCTTCTTGGTTGAAAATTGAGCTCTTTTGTTCAAAATTTGTTCGCTTTTTTGGTAAAAAATTAATTTTTCTTGATTGAGAATGTTATTATTTTTAGTTGAA
>CAKNWW010278620.1:0-10020 GCA_932074435.1 Andricus kollari
CGGACTTATTTTCTGGGCGATTCATTTCTCTTGCGAGAAGGAGTCGCCCAGAAAATAAGTCCGAGGTAACTCGCGACCACGAATTGAGCTTGCCATTGCATCGGCTCGCCGTTTTTGAAGTCTGAAATATTATTGTAAAATATTTTAGATGTTTTCGAAATTCTTTGATAGCTGTGCTGACAAAGAATAATAAATAATTCAATTATTTATAGCGTTCTCGGAAATTATGGGAAAAGAATTTGAAAAACAAAAGAAAATCATTTGTCACTTTTTAACATGATAAAATGATATTTTTATAACATTTTATGAAATTATCAATTTTGCGATGGATTCTTAAATTTATACTATTTTTGTTAACAATATTACATTCTTTGTAAAATTCACGTAAAAATGAATTCAATTTTTTTTCAATAAAAAAAATTTAGTCGGACATGAACCTATGTTTTAACCTAGGTCTAAGCATAGGTCTAAACCTGGGACCGACCTGGCTTTTTCTTACGGCCACGTGGACCAAGCCCCAAGAAAAGACCAGGTTTTTTCGGAAAGTGTGCTATGTGGGGAAGTTGTTTATGTAGGGTTCAGTCATAGTCAACAACTTATGACACAAATCTTCATTGGTTGCAATGCGACTGATTTTACGGGTATTAAATTCCCTTATCCTCTTGAAAATCTTATTATTCGCCTCTTGGGACTCTTCTGTCACTTGGCCGATAGTCAATGGGGCATTTTCAATGACCTTAGCTCCATGTATGAGGATCTTGTGGACTGTAGTAAGCATATAGAACAAAGTATATAAGCTGACGTAAAGTTTTGCAGTTTCCTGGCAATATTCTCCGAATTTGATAATGTCTATTCTCTTTCCTGATGACATAACTTTCAGAATAACGCCGAATTTCTCGATTAATACTTTATCATCGGCTAACTTCACTGCCCATTTGCAGAATTCTATGTGATACGCAATGTGAAGGATACATTCCATGAAGCGTATCCAAGCATGTAGTGTGGAAAGAGCAAAAGAGAAGTTTTTGATCTTCACAGACAAGAGTTTGATTTTTTCCAACTTGTTCATCATGGAGGGCTTTGCGGAGCATATGTAACATGACGATGATGATGATGTTGTAGTGAGCGCTTGGCAAACCTTTCCGTCAACCATGGACATTATCATTTTATGCGTGACTTTGCAACGATTCCGACTTCGACCGAAATTAACTGTTGTTGGTTTGAGTTTATCGATTTCTCCTTGAATCTGCTTTACTTCAGAGATGGTAGTCTCCTTCGTTTCCTTCACGTAGCGGAATAGCATGATTCTACAAAGTCTTGATGACTCAGGATGTGGATTTTTCCAAATCGCCAAACATCTACTAGTTTCCGTGTCTATCATCTCCAATGTTAACGGTACCATCGAAAAAATGTAGATGTTTGCATCAGATTTATTAGGATCAATAAAAGACTGGTTTTATGGATTATGACTAGATTTCCCAGTACATCTATATTTTGAAGTTAAAGACATTGAAAGATTTGGTCTGTCAACTAAATTTGGAGGTATGATTCTAGGTATTTCCATCAAGCGAGATACTGTGTGATCCAGCAAAGCTTGCATGTTGACACTCACACCCTCATCCGTTATGATAATATGAGATTCTGAGGGGTAGCACCTTTTTTTGGCATCTGCTAGGCTTCTGCAAGGTGGGAAGATATCAGCATTCTTAGCTTTCGCTTGGATACGAATGACTTCATACTGGTTTTCACTCAATTTTTCTGAATATGATAGTTCATCAGGTAATTCATCGTGCTAAACACCGTCATTTGACAAAAGTTTACTCACGTCATAAGTGATTTTAGTTTTACCAGAAGAGCGCAAAATGCTCAGGAATGCACTCTGTATTTCAGAGTCAGAATAAAATTCCCAAATTTTGAGCAGTTTTCGTCTCTTAGTTGATTTTAAGCTATTCTCGAAATCATCTGCAGGTCTTCTGCCGGGACAAACTCCAGCGAATTGAACCGAGAAATCTGAAAGCACCCATTCAGCATTCCTGACCCTGAATGTTGTTATGTTATAAAAAGCTTTTTTCCACTTTTGTTCAAATGTGGACATGAAATAAGATAACTTATCTTCGACTGCTTTCAGACATTCGTCATTGATATCGTAATTGGCTTTAATATAGCTCAGAAGTTTTCCTCTATCTTTATAGCCACTTGTGATCAGAAAATCACAAAGAACTTGCTTCGGAACTCTACATTCATTCATTGTAAGAAAAATGAATTATATCTAAAATAGGGTTTTTGATTGAAACTTATGAAGGAATGATTTTGAAACATACAACTAATAAAACTCCATAGTATCACAGGAAGAACACGAAAACAAAGTATTCACAAATCTGCAGTTTATGAGAAATAATCGTCACTATTTGGACTCAAGAGTCGTAAATAATGAAAGTCGGGAAAACACAAAAATCAAATGGATACGTGCTTGAACTTTTCAATATCCTTCCGAAAAAAAGCGTAGCAATTGAACATTAAGTGACTAGAAAAATGTGAGAACCGAAACAAGTGAAAAACGGAACAACTGCAAATCGTTTATGTCTCTTGATTTTCAGTTGTTTCTTTCATTACTTGTCCCTGTTCCGGAACCCAAAAAACAGATTTATTCTATACGAAAGAATTATTTTAAGAATTAATTGATCAAGATTATGTATAACAATGGGAAATTGCCAATGCCGAATTGCAACCAATGAAGATTTGTATCACAAGTTGTTGATTATGACTGAACCCTACATAAACAACTTCAGAACCCTTAAGGAGACTGCCCCTCGTCCCATGGATGCACAAGTTCAGGATCTGCTGATTGGAGATGATTGATGCAAGAATGGACAACGCTGCTGAAAACTAGAATTTTTCGTATAAAAATGGGTAAGCTTTATGATAACAAGTTCAAGGTAACATTAACTATTGAACCCAAAAAAGCAAATTTATTCTATACGAAAAAATTATTTTAAGAACTTTTTATCAAGATTGTTTATAACAATGGGAAATTTTGTTGGATGACAGTATATTTCGTAGGAGTTTCATTTTTTATGATTTAATCAACATTTCAGCAAGAAAGAGATTTTTCCTATTTGAAAGCGACTATTAAATGCAATTAATGATCAGAATTGTTAATAAGAATGAAAAATATTGTTGATTATCGATTTCTGTCATGGAATTTTCATGTTTGAAGGCAAAACTAATGATTGCGCAGAAAAAATGCATTTTATACATCCCAAAGCGCTTATTTATTGAATTTGTTTATGAAATTTGTTTATAACAGTCAAAAAAATAATACTTTAGTATTTAATTTCAGTGAAACATTGATTTTACTCGATTTCGCGTGGAAAAAAGTATTGAAAAGAGCTTCCAGGCTTCAATGTACAGCAAAAATCGATTTTGTTCATAAATTTGTTTATAACAATTGAACGGATTGCAGGAACTTAATTTAAGTTATCAGGATTTGCTAACCGATTGTAAATCTGTCAGTTTTTCACCTTTTTGAGGTAATATCAATGAATAATACAGAACAGGCAGCTCAAATATGAAAAATTATGGTTTTTTGGAATTTTGCAACTTAAATAATAAACAAACAAAGCCTTTTTTGCAAAATCGGCCTCGACGGACCTGTTAAGAATTTAATTAGCTTTATTTAAAAAAAAAGATAGAATCGGATAAAAATTGTAGGCTCTGGATGATTTTGAACCCCAATTTCTGATTTCGCCGCACTGTGCGCCGCTCCGTGAGCTGGACCAAAGGCTCTCCCCACTCTCGACATCCACCGTGGCACAGTACACCATCGTTTTGCATGCGCACTACACACACAAGCCCAACTAAAAAGGGAATATAGAGTTTTCACTTCAACACTCTCCTTAAAACTCTGTATTCCTCAAACTCAGGAAACAATTCTTACTGTTTCATATTATTACATTGGAACAACTTGCTCTCAATCTCGCTCAAACTTACAAGCCCTAGGTTAGTTCTCAAGTACAAAAATCTTTTTTTTGCTAAAGCTTTTGTAAACACATCAGCTGTTTGTTCGTTAGTTTTAACATACTCCACGTTAATTTCACCTTTTTTGTATAAATTGCGCACAAAATGATACTTTATATCAATGTGTTTACTACGCTGACGCAACTCCGGATTTTTACAACTTTCATCGCACTCGCATTGTCTAAAAGTAATAAATATTCCTTTATTTCGCAATGGCATTCAATAAACAATTTCTTTAGCCATAGAATTTCTTCCGCCACTAAGAATGTGCTGACATACTCAGCTTCCATCGTCGATAAAGCCACACTGCTGTTGCTTACTTTGCCACGTTATCGCAACACCCGCATATTTACCAACAATTCCAGACGTCGATTTTCGTGATTCTTTGTCGCCGGCGTAATCAGCGTCGCTGTACGCTTCAAAATCGCCGCTCTTGCGATAGTGTAAACCCACATCCAGACTTCCTATCAAATATCGCATTATTCGCTTTACTAAAAACCAGTGCCCCTCGCTTGGATTCTCGAATGCTCTAGCAGCGATATTTACCGACAAACTAATATCTGGCCTGCTCACTACTTGCAAGAACATGAGATTGCCTACATCTTCTCGATAAGGTACTGTACAATCCTTTTTCTCAAAATTTATTGAACTCAATCCAGTTTCAATTGGAGTTGAAACAGGATTTACATTTATCATACCAAAACGCTTTAAAACCTTTCCTGCATACCGCCTTTGATTAATAAAAATAGATCCATCATTTAATCTAAAAATCTCTATTCCAAGAATATTAGTCACATTCTTTGTATTAGTCGTTTTGAACTCCCTACTCAATACGTTTAAAAACTCATCTAAAATATTTTCATCGATGGCAGCTAATAACCGATCATCCACATAAATTGCTAAAAACATTAGTTGGTCACCTTTAATCAAAACATACAAACACGGATCAGCTGTACTTCTTAAAAATCCAAATTTTTCCACAAAGTTAGTAAAACGTCTAGACCAACATCTTGAAGCCTGCTTTGAACCGTATAAACTTTTTAATAACTTGCAAACGCGCGACGTTCCGTCATTAAATCCTTCCGGTTGTTCCATATATATAGTTTCCTGCAAAGTCCCGCACAAAAAAAGGCTGTTTTAATATCAAATTGCGCAAAATGTAACGCATCGCAAGCTGCAATACTCAAAAGTGTTCGAACTGTATCATAACGAACTACCGGGCTGAATGTTTCCTTGTAGTCAATTCCTTCTTTCTGCGCGTACCCCTTGATAACAAGTCGCTACTTTTACTTGAAAATTGCAAAGTTTCATCTAGTTTGTTTACTTCTTCGTGACTTTCATCAGACGAATCGAGATTTTCAACATTTTCATTGTTTAACTTTACGTTAACTTCATTTGAAGCTAACCTTTCTTCCTTGAATAAAAGGTATGCAACTAAAAACCCTTTTTCCGCCTTCTTATCAAGCTTCCTTCGCTTCTCTTCTGGTACATGGATAAAACACTCAGTTCCAAAAACTTTGAGATTATCTATATTTGCTGCTTTTCCATGCCACAACTCATAAGGCATATTACCCGGGTGTTTAGTTGGACCAGTTTGATTGATGACATATGCCGCAGTATTCATCGCTTCCGCCTACAAAAACAAAGGTAAATCGGAATTGGAATGAATCATGGATCGCGCGGCCTCAACTATAATTCGGTTATCACGTTCTGCTACCCCGTTCTGCTGTGGCGTGTATGCAAAATTTACAGTATGCTTTATTCCTTTACTGCTTAAAAATTCTTTTACATTTTTATTGAGAGACTCTTTTCCGCCATTGCTATGAATCTCTTTCACATTTTCACCAAACTGGTTCTCAATTTCAAGACAGAAATTTTTTATTTTTTATTTTTTCAAACACTTCTGATTTTTCACGCAAAAAAGAAATTTGCCTATAACCCGAAAACTCACCCTTGAAAATCAAACTATATCGCTTTTTACCCAGAGATTCTTGCTGCATTGGTCCACAAACGTCAGTGTGAATCACTTCACAAACCTTTTTGGCACGATGGACCCTCCCATGAAAACTTGATCTGTGATGTTTACCGTATGCGCAACCATCACAAAAATCATTCTCATCTAAAACATCTACACCCACATTTTTCAAACAGTTTTTCACGTGTCTCTTGTCTTGATGCCATATTCGTTCGTGCCACATCTGCAAGGTTGTGGTACATATAAAACATCGTAAATTATACCTGCAGCCCATTTCCCGTTCACACAAGTTTCAATTTCTACGTTACATTTACCATACGCAGACATTGTATCACCATTTCCCATCCTTACGCTCGTTGGATGCCTGAATTCTTCGTATTTACTGTAGTAGTCCTTCCGATGAGTCATATGGTCGCTTGCCCCTGAGTCCAATACTCAGGAATCGTTGTTGCCGACAGCGCTGTTACTTCCAAGGAATGCGTATTTGGCCGACGTAGCCAGATTTCCCTGCGCCGAACTTGCTCTGTCATGCGCATCTGATTTCTCACTTCTTTTCGGACAATTCCTTTGCATATGATTTTTCGATCCACATGAATAACAACCAGCACAATCTTTTTTCAAATGACCTGGTTTTCCACAATTCTAGCAAGCAAGGTTGCCCCACTTCTTCTTAAAATTACTTTGGTCAGTTTTCTTGCTGTTCCAATTCTTCGAATTGTAAATTCCCGGCTTAGCTTTCGTCAACAAAGCCACCGTCCTTTCATCATAATTATTTTGCTCTTTATTTCTGATTTCCTCGGACATCAATCTCGCCGTGAGATTTTTCATTATCTTCTTCGTATCGTCCACGGAATCCCACGCAATGTGAAAATTGTTATACTTTGACGGTAAAAGAGATAACACGCGCGTCAGTATCATTGAATCCGCAACTGCACAATCGAGACTCTTAATTTTTGTCGCCAGATGCTCAAGCCTCGACAAATTATGCGCAACACTTTCACTTGTTTCCCACTTGAACTCAAAAAACTGTTTTTGAATTAAAGACAAATTCTCATCAGACTTCATGTCGTAAACTGCATTTAGTTTTGTCCACATTTCTTTAGCCGACGTACAATTTAAAAGCAAATCTATCGGTTTCCTCTCAACCGTCGTAACAATCAACTTTCTTGCAGCTTTATCTGCCTTCTGGAATTTTCTCCGCGTTTCCGCGTAGCGTTCTGCGCCCTCATCCGTAGGCATGTTTAACCTGCCCTCCCAGACATCCAAAAGATCATCGTCTTCTTCCAGAAGCGTACGGATCACAAAACGCCAATGATGCCAATTGTCCTTGTCACGAAGCTTTTCAATTTTTAAATGTGTCGACTCCATTTTCCAATTTCACTTATTTTCACTTCACTTTTATTCTCACAAGACACTCACACTGGGCCCATAACCTGTTAAAGTTATTCAATTTCATACAAAAGAATTAGAGCCAAGAATAAAAGTATGTTTATTGAACACATAATGTATAATAGTGAAAATGGAAACTAAGCGCTTTACAGAAACAAGTTTTAGTTACCACTAAGACGTTCTCGGTTGTACTGACGCCGCTCCGTGAACTGGCCCAAAGGCTCTCTCCACTCTCGACATCCACCATGGCTCAGTACACCATCGTTTTGCATGCACACTACACACACAAGCACAACTACAAAGGGAATATAGAGTTTTCACTTCAACAGTTTTTAATGTTGGCGGAGGGGGGGGGGGGCGTTTATTCTAAAGGCAGTTCACCGAATCCGACCACCTTCACCCAGTGTTAAGATTACGGTGGATTTCATTATTTGCAACGTTCTGGAAATGTACCTCTCAGGTGACAGGCGTACCACATCGCACAGTAAATTACGCGGACCTCTTTGCACGGCGAAGTGAGCCTCACTCACTCTGCCATATAGCAGCCTCCCTAACCGGCCGAAGAGGGACGAGTCGATCATGACAGCCGAAACAGCATTCCCTCCACCACTCATCCAGTATGCCTGACAGTCGTGGTGTGGCGCTGTTTCATTTGGCGCCACTTTTGAAATGCTGTGATGTTCCTTATTGTGAGAAAATAAAACTATATCATGTACGTGTAATTTTTAAATTATAATTTAATACGTACAGGTATATTATTAATGGTTATTAATTATCTAATTATTTGCATATTGAACAATCTATATTGTTTTATATTTTAATATTATATCATATTGTATTATATTGATTTTTTAAATATTTTTAGTTTTTTGTGGAATATTATCAAATTTTGTATGTAAATTTGTCAGAAATTTTAAGCGTCTTTTAGAATAATTAAAATTTTTCCTCAAATTTATTTAGAAAACTGCAAAACTAAAAAATGGTCTTAAAATATTCTTGATTATTTTTTGACGATCTTGGAAATATTTCTGAATGTGTTTGAATATTGTCTTAAAATTAATTTTCCAAAATGAAAAATCAGGAATCTTAGAAAAAAGGCTTTTAAATTAAAACATTTTTATTATTATTAATTATATATTATTATTTTTGTAATTTTTAATGTAACGTCTTAAAATTATCCGATTTTTAGTTGAAGATTTTGAAAAATGAATAAATTAAAATGGAAGACTGCCAGAATTAATTTAAATTAAATTAAAATTGTATGAAAGCCAATGTCAGGACATCCTGTGCACTGGAAAATTTATTTCTTTTCCAATTTGGGATATATATAGTATGCACTTCTTTCAAATGACTGTTGAGAGTGAATTTTGCCGAAAATTCGACTTTACACAATTGGCAATTCATTTTTGTATGATAGAAATTCGACGTACCACTCTCAATGAATCAATGAAAGTATGGTATATATATTCCATATTATATTATTATAGTATAATATATTAAATTATAAGAGTATTTAACTTTTTATATATAAAAGATAATATAAATCATCTTTGTTGAAGATTTAATGTTGGTTAAAAATATTCCTATTTTAACTCTTTCAATTTGAAATTTTGTGATAAAAAAAAAAGAATTTTTTAATTTTTAGCAATATTTGACTGTTCATTCAAAATGTGCAGTTTTGAATCAAATATTCAAAACTAAACAATTCAAAAGTGAATTGTTTGAAACAGAAAGCCTTGAAATCTTGAATCGTTCAAAGGACAATGTTAAAAATCTATCGATTTCCGCCCCACTCCGAAACGTTTTCTAGCTAATCTAATTTGCTCTAATAGGCGTGTATTTGATGGAAATATATGTTTAAAGTCAGCATACTCCGGGGAAATTGCTCCAGTTTGCCATACATGCGTAAAATCATAAAAACCTGGTTTAACCGCTGAGGGTGGATTTTTGGAAATCAATCGCTTGTCGCCCCGCTCCGGAACGTTTTCCAGCTATTCTAAATTGCTCTAGTGGGCTTGTTTTTGATGAAAATACATTTTTAAAATCGGCAAACTCCGGCGAAATTTCTCCAGTTTTCCATACATGCGTAAAATCATATAAACCTTGTTTAACCGCTGTAGGTGGATTCTAGGAAATCGATCGATTGTCGACCTGCTCCGGAACGTTTTCTAGCTATTCTAAATTGTTCTAATGGGCTTGTACTTGATAAAAATACATGTTTGAAACCGGTGTACTCCGGGGAAATCGCTCCAGTTTGCCATACATGCGTAAAATCAAATAAACCTTGTTTAACCTCTGAAGGTGGATTCTTGGAAATCGATCGATTTTTGACGCACTGCGAGGAAATTGTCCGTCTTCAGAGGTACGACCAGTTTCGTCTTTAAATCCACCTTCAGCGTTAAACAAGGTTTATATGAATTTACGCATGTATGGCAAACTGGAGCAATTTCCCCGGAGTACAACGTTTTTAAATATGTATTTCCATCAAATACAGCCTTTTAGAGCAATTTAGAATAGCTAGAAAACGTTCCAGAGCGGAGCGAAAATCGATTCATTTCCAAAAATCCACCTGCAGCGGTTAACCAAGGTTTGTATGATTTTACGCATATATGGCAAACTGGAGCAAATTCCCCAGAGTA
>CAKNWW010278631.1:2065-26074 GCA_932074435.1 Andricus kollari
GGGGGGGGGGTATTATCCAAAGGCACTTTAGAGTGGTTACAAATTCGGAAACTGAGCTGATGGATACTCCCTTGATTTTAATTCTAATATTTCCAGTTCCATGCCTAGAGGTAGCCTGGGAATTGGCAGATGGGAACATATGAACTCCTATCTAATACAACGCTGCTGAAGGCTGGTGACCTTCTCAGCATAAAACATGAACCAAGTGCGACTCTCTTGGTTTCCATTCCTTGTCCTCAACCCCCCCCCCCCCTTAGTAACTGAGGTTCTGTGAGACTGTTGTTACAACTAGACTCTCCCACATACGAGGAATCACTACTTAACTTGTACATTATTTCGACTTACAAAATAAATTTCACGCATAAAGGTGGCAGTTGGGTGTACAATCTAAATAATGAATAATAGAAACAATGGCCTTGGAATGGACTGCACGGAAAAAATTTATCCGTAAAAAAGTCACGAACTCGTAGCTAGGTCTCGGATATGAGACAAATTTATTGGATATTGATGTATTTTCGTAAATAAGCTGCGAACTTTGAGAAAGAATTGATGAACTCGATTTGAAATTTCTAAAACGGTTCATCACTTTTTTTTACTTGAGTAATTACAAAAACATTACGAGTGATTGGGAAAAGATTCTCAGAGCACTCACGAGCTTGCCCGACAAATCTGGGAACTAGAACGTAGGTCCGCCTGTACGTGGCCCGCACACACGCTTGCGGTGCGTGCATGCAGTCGTATGTGTGCTTCGACCTCGTCGGATGAGTGGCTAGAAGTTTTATAATACATATTTTGTTGGGCCTCGATGGCTGCGCGTGTTTACGCACTCCTGGTTTATGTTTAGAAACTGGTGAGTGAGCAGTCTCTGAGGGTTCGAATCTTCTGACTTGCGAATTTATAAATTAATATAAATTAAATCGCACAAATAAAATTTTTCCTTTTTATATTTCAGTCTGAAATTTTCGGGAACTGTTCGTAGGAAATTCGAACTGTTCGTAAAACACTTCGAAATTTATCCATACATTTTTCATAGAAATGAGAATGTAATGTTTCATTTTTTCATCTCGTATCCGAGACCTAGTTACAAGTTCGTGACTTTTTCACGGATAAATTTTTTCCGTGTGAAACTCTGATTGACGAAATGTATACACACAATAAATTTAAAGGTCGAGTTTCAGGCGATGAATGGAAACTGGTTGTTTGGAATGCCAGGGGGGTGAATGTTTTTAAGGTAAGAGAATTACGAGAAACTATGCACGTCAGGCAGCTAGATATTTTATGTGTACCTGAGACAAAAAAAGAGTTGGGAAAGTAGAAAGACAGAAAGGGTGGTGTTGAAAGACGGTTTTGAAATATGGTCAGGAGCAGATAGTAAATCACATGGTAGTCAAGGGGTCGGTTTGATTATGAATGAAAAAGCAAGACGGCATCTCAAAGATCAAGAATATGTATCTCCCAGATTGCCGTAGGTTAGATTGAAGGTAGGAATCAGAAAATTATCTATCATAGCGTGCTACGCCTCAGTTGATAGTGATCCGAGAAAAGTCAAAGACGCCGTCTGGGACACTTTAAATGATACAATAAGTACTTGCGATCATGGTGAAAGAATCATTCTGCTAGGAGATATGAACGGATGGGTCTGCGTCCAACGTCCGGGTACAGATAAAGAAAGGGTGCTAGGTAATTTTGTGGATTCAAGAAAAAAATTATAACGGGGAAAGATTAGTTAGCCTTATACTTAGAAAAGGGCCTATTTATTACAAATACTTGGTTTAGACATAAAATGATCCACATGCACACCAAGAGTCAGGAGAGGTGCGATACTAACGATTACCTTCTAGTCTCCAAAATAAACTTAGGACGGGGATGGAGAAGAAAGAGAACCAAACAAACGAATCAAACGCGAATAAAGATTGAAAATGTACAGAAACCGTAAGAGCGAATAGACTTTCAGACAAAATTAAATGAACGCATAGATAGGGCAACTTGGGAAGTGCATATAAGCAAAAAGATATAGAGGTTGCATGGACTATGTTACGGGATATCATTGTTAAAACTGCGATTAAAGTTAAACAATTAGTCAACGAAAGTAAAGATATAATCAGAACAAAAAAAGAGAAAAAAATACAAAACGACTTTGAAGGAACCATGACACTATTATTTAAAGAGATAAAGGGAAGTGGAAGCACAGAGTTTGTCAGCATGAGAAACAGCAAAGATGAAATGATATATGATACAGACGGGATAGTAGATGCTTTGAAAGACATGTTTAAAGAATTATTAGGAGTTGAAACTGTAGGACAACAGAACTGCGACATAGGACATAATGCATTAGAAAACCCAATTAAGAAAGTCTGAGTCACTGAGGTTAGAGATATAATTAAGAACTTAAAAGACGGTAAGACTGGTGGTGTAGAAAGAATTAGCGGTGAAATGCTTCAATACGGTGGCGAGTACATACCTCATATGAAGAGAGATAAAAGCAACTGCAATAATTACAGAGGTATCAGCTTATTAAGTACCGTAAGTAAAATATACTCAAAAATACTTATCCGCAGGGTAATGATAATAACAGAAGAAAAGATATGGGAAGTCAAAAATGAATTTATGCCAGGCAGATCATGTACTGATAAAATATTTAGCTTAAAACAGATTACAGAGAAAAGTTTGAAAGTAAGAAAGAAAGTTTTTTGTACGTTTGTTGAACTAGAGAAAGCAGGTGACAAGCAATATAAACAATATATACAGGTAGCAAAGCGAGTGTAGGGGTTAATGGGAAACTTAGTGACTATAGTTCGATATTATGCAAGGCGTTAAACAAGGATGCGTTATGTCCCCATGTCCTCATTATCTGTAGAGCAGGGTCCATTTTCAGAAGTAAAACTGTATAAAAAAAAACTAAAATGGCAATACATTAGTATTATTATACCATTAACCCATTTCCCTTTAGGGGTAGGCGTGACTCGCCCGGTTGGAAAATAGTGATGTGGGGAAGGAGGTATAAATTTTTTAGATTCATCTAGAACTTGCGTGTTATTTATTTAAATAACAGGTTCGTTCCGCAACACTGCTTCGACCCAGGTTGCTGATCAATCTCTCTAGCAATCACCCCAAGTGAAGAGCCTCAAAAGGTTGTTGTGTGAGGTTCCCCACTCGGAGTCATTAGTATCCAAGTTCTATATTTGTACCGACTGTGCTATATAGTAGCGAGACATGGATATGTCAAGAAAAGGACAACAGTAAAATAAACGCGATTGGCATGAAACCTCTGCGCACAATATCCGGGAAAACACTGATGGACAAAGTGAGAAACGAAATAATCCTTTAAGAATGTGGTGCAAAAGAGACAATAGTTGACACATAGGAAAGAAATCAGTTCAGATGGTTCGGGCATGTTGAGAGAATGAAAGGTGAACGACTAAGGAAAAAAGTGTATGAAGGTAAAGTAAATGGCAGTATGTCCAGAGGCAGATCGCGGAAAGAATGGCTAGAATGTGTCAATGAGACCTCAACCCGAAAAGACATAAGAAGCCATAGAAAAAGGAGAGCTTGCATGAAAAAATTCATGGACGTGAAGGAAGTTAGAGAAGTATGCTAGGGCAGAAAATGGTGGCTACAAATAGTTTGTAAACAGAGTGACAATAAAGTGAATGGCGCCTAAAACAAAGTTCTTGGATACTAATGGGCCCGAGTGGGGAACCTGACATGACAACCTTGTGAGGCTCTTCATTTGGGGTGATCGCTAGAGGAATTGATCAGCAACCTGGTTCGGAGCAGTGCTGCGGAACGAGTGTGTTATTTAAATAAATAACACGAAAATTCTAGATCAATCTAAAAAAAATCTATACCTGCTTCCCCACATTACTATTTTCTAAGCGAGCGAGTCACGCCTACCCCGAAGAAGAAAGGGCTTAATGGTATAATAATAATAATAATGATAATAAATAGTTGTAAGCAACGAATTACGCGGTTACGTCACCAGTATCGCACAGTGCCACCCACAGTAGGCCTCTCTCGGATGGAGACCATGGTTCAGTTGGGAATGGCAATAGGACCGAACCAAGACGACGAAAGTTATCGCTAGAACTAAGAACTTTCCAGCGCCAGGGCGAAATAAAATCAACAACTTTTGGTGGAAGAAGTTCACTTCTACGCACCAACATCTAGCTCGTATATTTACTACTTTCTTAAACGGAGTTTAAGAAACCATCCCCCACAGTGGCTAGTGGCAGGACGCACGGTATTGATCCCTAAGGCCAGAGTTTTGTCAAGTTCACAGAACTACAGGCCCATGGCTTTCTTAAACACCAGCTACAAGCTATTCACTGGTATCCTCAAAGAGAGGATATTAACATCTATCGAGCCGGTATGGAGTGCAATAGTTGAACAACGTGAATGCAAGAGAGGGCTGGCAGGTTGCAGGGAGAACCTGTTAATAGACAGGTGTATTATCCAAGACCAAGTCCATGGCTTGTATTGACTACCGTAAAGCATTCGATAACACGAACCATGAGCTACTTATTAGGCTCCTTGAGTGCCTGAAGGTGCATCCAAAAATAGTGAGATGCATAAAAGAGCTTATGCTCTTGTGGCGGACAAGATTTGTCATTATATCTGAAAAAAGACAAGTGACTACCAGCTATATCACATATAAAAGAAGGGTCTTCCAAGGAGACTCTCAAAGTCCAATACTTTTCTGTGTCTCCCTCTTGCCTCTATCTATTGTGCTCCGAGGCAAAAGCTCTGGATACCTATATGACCCGCCGAACAGAAGATAATATAAAGTCAACCACATTTTATACATGGAGGACCTTAAACTCTTTGGTTCCTCGTAAGAGGATTTTAACATCCTTGTGGAGGCGGTGAATGGGTACTCTGATGCGATTGGCATGAGCTTCGGACTGAAAGAGTGTGCCTGCGTTCACCTACACCAAGGACGACTAGAAAGTACACCATCGCGTGACGATCAGGATGTTCAACTCATAGGCAAAAATACCATTCAACATCTTGGTGATGGAGAAACATATACATATCTTGGAATACCGCAAGCGGAAACCCAAAATGTGCGTGTGTTAAAAACGGCCCTTGTAAAAGGGTATCGCCAAATTCTCAGAAAAATTTGGGCTTCCGAATTATCTGGAAAAAATAAGATCCAGGCGACCAATATGCTGGCCGTTCATACACTGCACTACACATTTGGCGCAGTAAAATGGAACGTCGATTAGTTGAAGCAACTTGACCGAAGCACGCGCAAGATGATGACAATCCATCGAAGTCATCGTCCTAGATGTTCCGTACCTCGAATATACCTACCTCGAGATAAAGGGGGTAGAGGCTTGCTAAGCTTGGAGTGTCTTCATCGAAGAACGGTTCTGGCTACAGCCTGCTCAGTTTTAAATAGTGCAGATTCTCTTATGTGACTCGTCTATCAACATGAAGTCGTCAATGTTGCTGCGTTTCTATACCGTGCCGCAGATAGGGCCGCAGAGGAGCTTGGCCTCCCATTTGATTCCAGCGACAGTAGCTTAGCATCACTAACCCCTTCGGTGCTGAAAAGACGTGTATAGGAAGAAGAACATACGCTTCTACTAAGAGAACATGCTGACAAGCCCATTCATGGTTAATTCTACGGCATCATACGTAGAGAAGAGCTCTCGATAGGTCTGTCCAACATGTTTCTCAAGTCTGCCGGATTGAGATCGGAGACTGAGGGATCTCTTTTTGTCTGTCAAGACGGCGTTATAGACACCTTAGTTTACCGCGAGCGCGTCATGAATATACCTGCAGGCGATACTAACTGCGGAGCGTGTAAGCAAGGGCCAGAAACACTTGGACATGTTCTCAGTGGGTGCTCAATGTATGCACGTTACGGGTACATAGAGAGACACAATGCGGCACAATGTTGATATATTGCCCGTCTTGCCATACACCCAGGGGGAACTCGAGTCCGTTGTGGAGAATAATCAGTGTAAGATCTACTGGAATTTCTCATTCTCCACCATTCAACGTATCAGTGCTACGAAGCCTGATCTTGTCCTCCAAGATCTAAAGACCAAGATCATTTACGTGATGGAATTCCCGGCACCAGCCGATGGTAATATCACGGCAAAGGAGGAAGAAAACGGGCGAAATATCACGCACTTCTTTTCGAGCTGAGCAGGCTGTACCAAGGCTACAAAGTCCATCTTGTAGCTCTCATAATCGGCTGTCTTGGAGATATGAGAGCTTCATTTTTTAGCCAACTGAACAAGATTCCGGCTTGCCAGCGTCAGGCTCATTCCATCGCAAACCGGATGCAAAAGGCTGTTCTTCTGGTACCGCTTCATCTGGTTTGTCAACAGTGTTGCTCATAACATTCTACAAAGATTGGTAGCTCTAAAAACTTATCCAGAGGTGAAACCTTCATCTTCAACTATCCCGTCTGCCGCGTAAGGTTATCCGCGACTAGAGACCTGACTCGAAGGAACAGTGTTGAACGATGTTCTATCGCGTGAATTTCCCGCTCTTGCTTACCTTATAGGACAGAAGGAGCAGAAGTGGATGACGTAAACGTTCCAGTTGCGTCGGCATTGGTTGCTTTAAGAAACCATGATCGTAGCTTCGGGAGCCTACAAAGTCTCACATAATAAACAGTTGTAAGCCAAATCACTGAAAGTGGCGAGTAACTTGACGCAGGTGCAATACTTCAGAAAAACTAAAATTAATCTATTTCATGTATTTTTATTAAAAAATATTGTTTCATTTACTGTAGCAAATATACCAAGCTACTTAAAGCACTGTTTTCATTATTTACGGTTGTATATTTTTCTTTTAAATTAACTTTTTCTCTTAGGTGTGCTAACGTACCCTCCTCTCTCCTAACTCCCCTAAGTAGGACATGCAAAAATTTGAACAAAATTGAGATATTTCCAGTACTTTTGTCCATAAATGGACCTTAAAAAAATTTGAAAAAGTTTGGTATTTCAATAATGATTTGTCGCATACCCGTTACTTTAGTAGGTCTTTATTCATAACCTTACTGGGATTGCATTGGCCTTTTTTTTACTAAGGGTTTTCTTAAGTTTTCTTTGATCACCAGATGGAAAAATCTAAAGAAAATCGGACAATCAAAGATGTCGAAAAAATGGGAACTAATGAAAAACATAACATGAAAATCCAAAAATGAGATTTTAAACATTTCATATTGCAGCTTCAACAATTGGGATTTGCGGTTGTAAGAGACAGTTGTGTTAGAGATGTTGAAAACATTAGGAATATTGGATCTTATCAACAACATAAAAAACGATTATAACCAATAAAGAATCAGCTAATATAGACCAATATAAAGCCAGGGATAAAAAGAGGGTTGCAAATAAGATCCCTATAGGGAAGTCGTAAAAAAATAGTAAAATATTATAAGGCAAAGCATAGTAATTCAATATCTAGAGACAGTTATGCAGTCTGCTTCTTTATCCTTGATAGCGATTTCCCAATCATATTTATGTCATCCGTAGGTCTTGAATGCGTCGCTTATCCAAGGGGTTTGGGTTCGAATTCGGTTGACGTGTCTCACGTGGATCAGGGATTACGCGACCAAATCGAATGGTTTATGATATTTTATGACGGCTTCTTCTCCCGCTGTAAGGGGAACTCCTGTTCTTATACTTCTTCCATCGATCTTTGCTACTCCGTTCTTTCGCGACCCCATATTTGTGATACGTATCGTAAAAAAGTAGTCCTAGGCCAATCGTCCGTACGTTAATGCGTAGCAATCCTGCGACAGCGACTTTGAAACATCCCTGAAATTGACTCCCACGAAATAAGGTTCTCTTCCGGCAGTAAAGGCGTCTGTCGATAATAGGCAAATTGTGCAGAAAATGTGATAATAAAATCCTCCTGGTACTATAAATTTAAAATATTTTTGTAGGGACTTTAAACTGAAATGTGCTACTGAAAATTAAAAGTGTCTTGCTAAATATTTAAAAAAATAGATAATTATTGTATGGAAAATTATTAAACATCAATGTCATTACCTGTACAATAAAGCTGAAAATAGAAAAAAATTAGGATACGGATTGAGTAATTTTAACTGAGTTGATTTGAATCTAAATGAAAGCAGTTGCGGAAGGCAAAGGCCCTGAAAAGGACAAGAATCATTTCCAAGCTTGCATTGGCTTAATTAGGAGAGGTTTTTAGTCCCCTTAGATCACGTAATGCGAGCTATACCGCTCAGTGAGGAATAACTCGACCAAACTGATCAAAGCTGCTTGACGTGACCTCTTATTAAGAAACCTACAATCGCTTCAAAGCCTTGAAATCTCTCCAGTTGCAAATTAGAACCTTTACTCGTTTTACAAGGCTTTAGTTCCCAGTTTTATAGTATCGGTTTTCATCAAACACGTAAATCTAAAATAAATCTTATATCTGTTTAAGTACTCCAATTTCCAAAGCTTTAAACAAATTTGGTCAAAATGTGAAAAAATGTGAAGGCGGAAAGAAATTACGAAAAGAAACGAAAGAAATTCTCGGGGGATAGAAAGCCGACAGCTCGGTGATAATGAGTCACCCAGCCGAAGCTCTTTAAGACTCTTCATTTGTATTTTAATTAGTGTCGTTATGCTAATTATGCGCCGTTGCTTCTTGCTATATCGTTTTTGTTTTCTCGTCCCTTCACCCCTTCCCCCGATTCACATAACTATGACTTAAGCGTCTCTGCTGTTAACGGTCCCAAAAAAACATAAGCAAGATAATTCTTGAACGTCCTTTTTACCTCCTCACTCGCAAACAAATTAATCTAAATTAAATTTAAATGAAGCTGAATCAAGGCATCAAAACAAATAAATGCTCCTTTTGTCGCTACAAAATTTCTCTATTTCAGCAGTGCAATTCTTGGGACAACCAAGCAATTTCCTGTGGCATTTATGGCACCAATTTATACGAAACTCAAGACTGAAATTAGCTTCGTCTTTGAGTATCGCCCCACCACTTTCTTCTCGCACCCTCTTGTCTTACCCTGTTACTCTTTCCTTCTTTCTTCACGCTACCAAACTCTCACGGGTCTGTTGGCTTTTTTCCTTGACCCTCTCTCTCTGTCTCTCTCTCCTTTTCTCTCAAACCTTCCCCCAAAGGCCGGAACTTTTTGTTATAGTCGTGCAAACTTCTTTAATAATGCAACTCTTTATATTCACGGGCGTTTTTAACAAGCGCCTGCTCGAGATTAGGTGAGAGCAGCGACTGAAGGAAGAAAAAGATAGAAAGAGACAGGAAAATGAAAAAAGAGAGGCGTGAATGGGAAAGTCAAGCTGAGTGCCTAAACTCTGGGTGGATCCAAATATGCTACTGTTACGATGTTTCTTAATTATTATTATTGCCGTAGTGTATTGCCAACGTTCTGAGAGGGGGAGCCCTTCATGACAATAACAACCACGCGGCCATGAATAGCTAATTTCGCATAACTACGCTCTGCCACTTGCTGCGCCGACCCAGATGTGTCTGCATTTTTTTAAAGCATTAGGTTGAACGAAATCAAGTATTTTTTAACGTTGTAAGATAATTGAAAAAAAGATGTTTAAAAGTCTTTGAAATAAAACAATATAGTTATTATATTTTTAATATTAATAATCATACTTAGTAGTGACAAATTATTGTCTTTGAACTCCAAATAACTCTTTTTTTGTATGAAATCGTTACGTGCTCGAATCCATAAAATTAAATATGTCATACTTTATTCATGATTTTTTATCAAACTGAATTTTCATATAAAACTATTCAGCATTGCTTCGAGTGAACAAAGATCGAAAAGTGAAAGAATTGAAGCTATGCAAAGATCGTAAAGAAAAGGAGAAGCGGTGAAAGGCGATGGATCTATGGTTGGCGAGTTAGTGAAATGTCTTTACAGTGATTGGGCAAATATTTGAAGAAGCTAGCGAGCCCGGTAGCTTACACAAGAGGGATGAGTCCAAGTTTTCGTAAAAGAGGATTCTCAATTCAATTTAAGGTGGGATATCAAAAGGAATGTTACCAGATAAGATTCAGAGTAACTAGAAGATTAGAAACATTTGTAGGTGAATAAAGCAAGGGGATGACAGTTATTATTTTTATTGTTTATTTATTTTGGGAGCATTTGGATGTTTTAGCAGCTTCATTTTGATGCTCATAAACATTTTCATCAAAATTTATCTGACAAAAAGGTATTTTAAAAAATCTTTTTTTTTGTATTTGAATTTAATAAAGTATGAAAGGAGGTGATGTAGAAACAGAAGAAGGGAAGTGTTGCTAAGAAAAGGTAGCATTTTCTCTGAATTTAACGAAGCGCCGATTAAGACTTACCGGATGGCGCTTTGGGTTTTTCGCAAATTAAAACGCGTGCAATTAGCGGCTGAGCGAATTAAGCGAACGACTGTGGCAGTGGCAGCGTTTGTGTTTACGGGGTCATTTAAAATCCAGCGCACTGCTGTCGGGAGGCGACCCCTTTCTTTTTTCTCTTTCGAGGCAGTCAAACTGCGGACGCCGGACGCGAGGTAGTCACGACGCCCACGGTTTCACTGCCTGCTTGAGAGCAATTATGCAATTAGTTAAAATATCTACTGCTCGTTACGAGCCATAAAACAAAGGTGATTATAGGGTAGTTCAAAACGTGAAATGAATACATAGTCTCAAGAAATGTGACACTGACTAGTAAATTGAGAAAAATACGCATTCATTTCTTGCTTCCGAATGAAATCCTGATGAGTTATTCAGATTAATACAAATGTCTAATATCTCGATTTGCATTTAATTTTAATATCAACTTCAACAGTAGTTAGGGTTGAAGACAATAATGAAGATTTTTCCCCTTTTCTTTATTGAAAGGTGCTTTTTTGTGGAAGCAATTTGTCAAGAAGGTATACTTTACTTTTGAAGAGGCTGTTCCCGCATCTTTCAATAAACGATTTTCATTTTATGCGGTGGATATTCTCATGATTTACCCCATATGCATAATGCATAGCGGGTCGCATCATCGTATCTCCATTTCTACCGCATTGGCCTTTGTATCGAGCACCTAGGACTTCTACAGTGTGTCGCCGGTGACGACGGCTGCAAAGGCGACGAGAGAGACGACACGTGTGCCAAAGTGAAAATATATAGCCTCCCTTACGTGAGACGACTCCTTTCGCTAAGAGCGGGGGTCGAAAAGATTCTCATAACTCGATACGAGGGTCTCCGCGTCAGACGTAGTGCCTAATCCCTTTTATATTTTGTTCTCTAAAGTCTAGTGTTCGTATCTATCATCTGCTTAATTCTAATGCATTTGAAAGGTGTATTGAAAAACTATTTATTACAATATGGAACACAAAGATAATTTTCTCCAGAGAAAATGGTATGGGCCTCTGAACCGGATGACCCACCAATTCTTAGTGATTTAACTTACCCCTTGATGCCCAGCGAATTATTATTTCATTAATTTATCGCTAAGGTTTATAATTTACTCCAGCATGAACAGTAGTTTTATCAAACTCTAATACTTCCACCTACTTCTGAACAGAATTAATCCCAAACAAAATAGTAATTTCCAACTTTGAACAGCTTTCAAGTATCTGCTCATCATCCAATTTCACATAATAATAATTTTCTGTAAGAGATACTTGCTAGCCGTCCAATTTTCCTCGTCAGCCTTAATTGTACTTCAAATTCGAGTTTAGTTAATTTCTGTAGGTAATACTCAAGAGTGTTCACGAAAGGTCGCACCTTTCGCGAAGCAGCGATATATAATACGTAAGAACGTGTATCAGGGCTCACCCAGCTAGCTGGGAGAGAAACCAGTGGCGGGGGTGCGTGCGGCAGGTGGGTCGACTGCATAAATAAGGAAAGGAAATTTGCAATTATGAATCGGGAGTAGAAATACAGGGCTGCTTTTCTCCCTCACGCGACATCCTCTCTCCTTTCGCCTAACACGAGCAATGCATATGATGAAAGCTTTAACGTGAGACAGAATGAGGAGAGACTAGGGGACTTTATGTAAGGGAGTGAGAGAGAAAAGGGGATAGAAGAAAGAGTCGGGGGTAGGGTGTCGCGGAAAAGTTGAAGGAAGCACAGCTGACGAGTATGCAAATGTGGATCTAACTCGTCCTCTCTTTCTATCATCCGGTTCTGCAATCCCCGTGTGGGGATTGCCATTAACGAACATCTGAGAGAGTGAGGTTAACTTCAGTTGTGATTGGCTGAAGTACCCATGCAGACATTGTGGCGCGGATTTCCTTGGTGGAACTTGTATCGAGGTTTTCAGACTTTCCTATGCTAATCTGAAGAAATCTGCATCGCAAAAGTGAATACGTGTGTCTGTCTATCTATCTCTATCTCTAATTTCACATGTAGAAGTCTAGTCATTCTTCAGCAATTCAGTACGGAAAATCTTATGTCTACAAAATGTTGATTTGAGTCATTTTTTAAATGAATTTGTCCCCTTTTATTCAATCTTGTATGAACTTAAATAATGCCAAGCTGCCCAAATCATCAAATTAGTGACATTTTGTAACTTCTATGATAATGCGAGTAAACTGATTTTTCAAAATACATTATTATTGACTAGCAGCAAGACTCATTCGCACGAAGCGCGCGTTCACGATTCTGAATTTTTATTTATTTCCTATCATGAAAAATATATACAATTGGAAACCCCATTATTAAACAAATTTTTAAATATTAGGATTTAAAACATTCTGAAACAATAATTATTAATTTTGAATTGAAAGCCTTTGAGATTAAAAAAACACATATTGAACAACTTTAAATGAAAACGTTCAAAAATAAACAATTCTATAGAATAGGTGAAATTTTGAAAAAATTTCCGAAAAAATGAAAAGGAAGTTAAATTGTATTATTCTTAATTTCAAGAATTCCAAATTTAACACTTTTATTTGGAATCAAAGAATCTCGAAATGGAATGATGTTAGATTAAAATTTTGAAAATTTGAAGCGATTAAAATTAAAAATTTTGAAATTGATCACTAAGTTGAATGTTTTAAAGTCAAACCTTCTGAAGTTCTAGAACTTCAAATTGTTATTACATAAAAAAATTATAATTTAACATTATAACATTATAACGTTCAAGTGGAATTTTTTTTTATTATGTTCCTTTCAAATGGGAATTTTTTTTAGAATTTTAATTATTTTAGACAAAATTATATCGTTTAGGAATCAACTATTTCCAAATTGTTAATTATACTTTTCAAAATTCAACCCTTTCATTTTTAATAGCAAAATTAGAACTTATCAAAGGAAAAAATGGAAAATTTAGCGAGGTTTTAATTTCATGTCGTTTAATTTCGATATATTTTGATTTTTAACTACACAATTTTTTACTTTTTCATTTCAAATCATTTAATTTTTAACACTTGATTCAGAATTATTTTTCATTTTTGAAATTTTCTAAACAAATATTTTTCAATTCTAAATGATTCATCAATTTTCAAGATTTAGAATTCTAAGCACTTGACTTTTGATCTTCAACATCATTACAATTTCAGAATTTTTATTCATACATCATTAAAATTCAAGACACTTAAACTGCCAATCGTTAAAGTGGAATAATTAAAATGGTAAATCTTCAAAATAAATACAATTTTATATTGTGAATCTTTAAAATTGAAAGCTTCTTAATTTCACCAATTCAAAAATCTTTAAGATTTAAGTTTTACAATTGAAAATACTATCATTTTGATGATTTACATTTAATCAATTTGGAATATTTAAAATCAAAAACTCTTGACTTCTGATCTTTAAAATTTAAGAATGGTTATCTATACATCTTTCAAAATTAAAGATTTTTAACTGTAAATTTTCAAAATTGAAGAATTTTAATTTGCAAATCGTTAAAATTGAAGAATTATCCCTTGTAAATCTTCAAAATTGAACTATTCCAGAAACATATTCCAAATTACATACATTTAAAATATAATTTTTGAAAATTGGATAATTTTTAATTCCATATCGTCGTTAACAAAAATTAATTTTCAAATTGTGCATCACGATTTTAAAATTTTAATCGTAAAGTGCAAATTTAGTAATTTTAAAATCAACAGTAAAGCATTTTTATGCAAGGAAACAATTTCATGTTGCTTTAAGTGAAAAGATAATTTTCCAAGATGTCAAACTCACGTATGCTAATAAACTGTCACTCTGACATGACAGAAAGTTTCAAGACAAAAACACGCGAAAGGCGGGCGAAAATATAGGAGCTTTAATGTGGATCGAATGAATAAAAGAATAAATAAATGTTAGACTGTTCTATATAATTAAAAATGAACAAAGTTTTGCATGAGAATTCGATATTTTTTTGTAAAAGCGAAAATAAACCCCTATATATAAAATTCTGTACAACGTAGCCGAAATTTTCGCACTGAAGAGGAACTTAATATCAAACTATAAAACTTGATTAAAATAGAAAGGCCGATAATTGCCACCATTGTCTGCTTAGGGAGCCAATGATTGTACTGGTTGCCCTAATTCATTAATATCAGAGCCATTCTTTAGTGATTTAGTAGGGTCACTTGAGGTTAATGCGTTGGGTTCATGAATGGAGTGCAGTGATTTTTAAATTTATTACACTCATCAATAAAAAATAGCCCTTTAATTAATACATCCTAATCTCTTCCTTATTATTTTATACCATCTTATTAATTAATGCAAAATCTCTTTTCATTGAAAGTTTTTGAAAATTCTCTATGGCTTTGGTTTACTTCCGATTTCACGAGAGAGTGACGTCTGCATACGTAAATCACATTGGCAATACGTTGGATGGACTTTTGAGGAGGAAAAGCGAAAAGTAAAAGAGGAGACAGGCAAAGAAGTGAAGCTACTTTTAAGATCAGTCAGAAGTAGAGTCACCCCAGTGGAGAGACCTCATTTCCATATGGGATCGAACCATTTAGCGCAAACATTTCTTCCATTCGCTAAAAGCCTCGGGTCCAACCTACGCCGTGGAAGCTTCTAACTTACAATTTAAATAAAAGCAAATACACGTAGACTCCATCGAACGTACGTTCAAGATTTTCCTATGGCGGCACTTTGAGTCGGTTGGTAACTATGCGAGAGAAGTTTCAATGGGTTCAAATAAAAGGCGAGGCGAGAAGGTATAGATGGTATAGAGATGTGTCGCAAGGGTGCAAAGGGTACGTTTTATTCACTCCTGAATAAGACTATTCTAAGGAGAAGTTTAATCAAAAGCAAGAATGCTGGGTCGAGTATTGATACTATGAACACGAACAATTTTAACAACATTCAACAATAAAAAATATATATTTGTCAAATAGGGACATCTATAAATTGACCATGAGCCCCTTTCTCCGTACAGGACGCATTTATTTTCATAAAGAATTATGCGTACTTAATACTTCCGACACGTACAATAGAGGGATATAGTTATGAAGACTATATATAGTCAATAAAAAAGCGTCGCCACTATGTGTTCTAATATATTCATTATCTTCAATTTAAATATCGATGTATCTGTCTACTTAGTACATACTGTTTCAGCACTAGCTCTGATTGATTTGTAAATAAGGAATTAATTTTAAATTCTCACTGCAGACAGTGGTAGTGAAGAATTCAATGACCTTATAACAGGATATATAGGGTGGGATGAAAAAGTCTCATATGGTGTTATTTGAGAAGAAAAACTGTAATATAAGTCTAGAATTGTTTAAAAATTATGTTTTAATATTGAAAAATGTCCAAATTGAAAAATCCACAATTCTGAAACATTTAAAAATTATACTAAATCGGTGTTCTAATTTTTCCTCTAATTTTAAGGCTAAGGTAAAGTTTTGAAAACCTCAAGATTCATCAATTTTCAGGACATCCTCATATATCCCACTCCACACATACCAAACATTTTTTCGATGGGGCCTCATATTTCGAAACGTTACAAAACGATAAGAAATCAAAACTGAAGTTGGCTCTTATAATTTGATTGCTTTACATTAAAAATTAAATATTTTTGAAAATTAAATAGTTGTATTAAAACTGAAGTCCCTTTTTTTATCCTTTTGGCTTATTAAAATAAATTAAGTTAATTTGAAATAATAAGTTAACTAATAACCAGAAAAGAATCATTGCAGATGGATGGATAAAACCAGAAATGCTGCACCGGGTTACCCGTTAATAGGGATTACATTAAACAGTATTTGAAAATTTCCTGCATCCAATGATAACGTGACAAATATTGAATTCTTTTGGATGCCGTTTTTGTCCTCGGGTTTTGAATTTTCATGGCAGTAGAAGTTATCTCTTGAATTAAATCCCTTTCTGTACCCAGCCGCGACAATATTTTTTTGAATAATTTCAGATACCACAAAGAAACTATTAATGTTTTTGAATAATAATGAGGAAAATCATTCAAAAATATTATATTTGTCATTTTACGGTGTCAGAATTGATTTCTACACAAATGACTGTAGTAAAAAATAATTTAAACATTTTCTTGTAATGATTTCATATTTTTGTAATTTTTAGTATTTGAATAAAGTGTATATTTTACGATAATGTGTTGTATTGTTATGCACAATCTTACTATATTTTGCCAATTTCATACTTTTGGAACACCTTCTATTCCGCAAACGAAAATTGTGCTTTTATCGTGCTTTAACGTTTTGTTATGTTTGGCAGCTCCAATAGGCTTTGAAAGGGATTGGAATTTTATTATTTCCACTACCTAATCAATGACTCAATAAAAAACAATGGAAACAGCATTATTAGAAATTGAGGATATCCTGTAAGTTCGAGATTTTTCTGTTTTGCATTTCAGAAAATATTCGTCGAACAAAACAAAGAATCTAACAAAATCTCAAATTTCGACAGAATCGAATATAATTCTGTTTTTCATGAAGTTTTGGATATATTTTTTAAGTAGAGTCTTTGATTGTCACATGTGTCTTTAGTTTCATAAGAGTTGAAAATATTTTAAAGCTTATCACAGAAGACTTGATTCATTAATTCTATTCTACCCTTCTTATGTCCTAATTTGAAAATTACTTATTCAGGTCACTGACAGTGAATTGAAATTTTACCGGAGAAGCAAAAAACTAATTTTAAGGTTAGGCGTTCAGAAGACCACTTTCTCTACAAGAAGGCATATTTAAATAAACTGAAAAGCCTTCTTGGTTCAAATTTACCAAAAAAACTTAATAATATGTAACGCGATCCGAGAAAAGGGACCTACGAGGCAAAAAATCGATTTTCGGATTATGATGGATTCTATAAGTTCTCCAACTGATCTTTTTAGGTGTGCAATAAGAAATTTTGTATCTGCATTATTTCGCAAGATATAAATTATTGAAAAAGAGTCTTTGAATGCGCGCCTTGTGCTTGAGATTTCTTCAATTGCTCGCCCTGTAAAATTTCACTTTTGCCTAGTAGGTCTTTTTTCTCGGATCGCGACACATATTATTCTTTTAATTTTCGTAAACACAAATTATATTAAACATATATTTAAATAATGAATTTGCATAACTTATTCTATTACGCGTGGGCCACGCGAAAGAAATAGAATAATTTATAATACTAATAATCACTAAGTTCCATGTGCAGCACTTCTCATATTTCATGAAATACGACTTAAAGAAAAATGTGAAAATATGTAAAGGATAACTTTCAGACATAAAAGAATACATTTTTCAAAATGGTGTGGCTTACGATCTTGTGCAAATAGATGAACTTTGTACAATGTGAATTTGATAACGTTAAATATTCCTGGTCATGAAAAGCAATATAAATCATTGCTCTCCGAAAAAACAATCATTCACTTTGCATTGCTAAGTTGAAGAACGAGATAATAAAAGGCAAAGCCAAGCTCTAATTGAATCAGATTGTATCTAGGCAGAGACCTTACAGTGTCTTTCCTTCGAGTTTCTTGTCATGCGAATATTAGGATCATAGGAATATTGGGTAAGTGTTTCAATAGCAATGAACGTAACATTTTAATTAAGTCAATGGATCCTCGTTGGGACCGAACAAGGGGGAATATTGGCTCAGTGCACGTAGGGTATGGGCTGCAATCGCTGACATCCTGCACTGGCTGACAGTTTAAAACTCATTCTCTCTCATGTGACTTCAGTTTTTATGAAACTTAGGCAAGATTTACTTAAATTATGACAAAGTGAATTGATCCGTGTTAGTTCGATCGACTGAGAGATAATGAATATTTCGCAAAAATAGAAATTTCTGCAAGTGTAAAGTTCTTTGACTTCGAGTGACATCAACTTCTGGGTGTAGTTTCTTCTTTTCACGTGAAGTCTCCTCTGATGTAATTCAGCTGGAGTATACATCTAAAACTTCAAATCTGCGGGCATCTGGTCACAATTATCCTGGATTCTGGGTTTCCACCAACTGGTTTGTATCTGAATATTTCACTCTTGTTTTAGTCATCAATTGTATTATCTATCAGGTAATTCAGTTTTTTTTCCAAAATTAGTATTCAGTTTTTTTTTCTATTTTACTAGGTAACGTTTCTTTATGTAAAATCCTGGCGAAAATCAGACAGTTTCTCGTTAAAGCAAAAAGGATTCCCTGAAAAATGTTCTCTCGTTAAAAGCTATGTTATGGTTTAATATATTTATTATTTTCTCTTTCACAAGCTTACACCGATTTTAATTATATAAATACTTTCTCGTGCTTTAGGATTTCTTTCATTAAACGGAATTTGAGTGTATGAGCTATGGCTTGACCTATTTCCTCACTTTTTTTTTTTAGAAAAAATGACACCAACACCGTCGGGGAAGATGTTGGAAGGAATGGCTTACAAAACTTCCGACTCTACCATGAAATCGGAAACAAACTTAGAGAAACCAAAGAATGAAACTAAAGAATATAAAATGCAAGTAGTTTGGAATCGAATTGCCATTCTTATATACCTACATCTTGCTGGATTCTACGGAATGTATCTTATGTGTACCAAATCCCACATTTTGAGTCCATTTCTCAGTGAGTACTCTTCAGCCATTTATTAAATTTTGTCTAAAAAAAAAACATTTCTTTGGTTCAGAAAAACGATGAGCTAATAAGAAAAGATATTGTCAAACAATCTTAAAAATGTAGATTCTTTGATATTCAGAAGCTTTGTACTGAATTGAAATTAAATTTTGATTTTGTCCAACAAGTTTGCATAATTAGTACATGATCTGTATATAATTTTATAGTTACACTTTTTATCTGATAATTACATTTTTTATATAATATGTTGCTTTATATTACCATCCCAATTTCTGATAATGGCAGACAATTTTTTGATATATTTTGTTTTATTTCAGTGTACGGATTCGTGATATTGACCGGATTGGGAACTGGAGCCGGCTGTCATAGACTTTGGAGTCACAGAGCTTACAAGGCTAAGCTGCCAATGCGAATAATTATGATGTGTCTTCAGACTATAGGATACCAGGTAAGTAATTTGATTAACTGTACTGGTTGTAGATTGGAGAGATGTGCAGTACAATCTATCTAGTTATAAATAAACCTTTTAACTCAAGGACTCGTGACGTACACCGGACATCATCATCGTCTATTAAATAGGGACGGATGACATGCGCGGTGCATCAAGAACAACAATGAACATTGCACCCATTTAAAGCACATCCTCCCCAACATAATAAGAAAAAATTCTCCAAGCAAATACAGTTACACATTTCCAACATGCTTTTCGTAACAATTTTTATAGAAGAAACCTTATTCTGCTCAAACTGAGTTTGGATTCCACTAATGAGATCGTTACAATCAATTTGAGCCACTTATAGAAACAGAGATATTGCAGAAAATTTGCATTGTTTCAACATATTATTTTCGTAGAGTTCCGAATTGAAAATTTTAGTTTTAAATTTTGCACTGACTAGTATTACGGAATTTTTCCTAAATTAAGCCCCGAACAAGCTGGAAATGGGGTTAGTTCTACGTGAAATTACGTAACGGTAGACAGTTTATTTAAATGATTAAATTCTATTCAATTTAAAGTTCGTTTAATCGTTTATCTATTCTGCAGACCTTATTAAAAAGGAAGGTTCTATTGTAGAAATTATTATTGTATAAAATTATTATCCAATTAGTTTAATTAACTTTCAATTGCTCAATTATTACTAATTGAACTCATTTGTCATCCTCTTCGTTTTTTATAGGGTCACATTTATGGATGGGTTAGAGACCACAGAGTGCATCACAAATTTGTGGACACTGATGCTGATCCACATAATTCGAAAAGGGGATTCTTTTTCTCCCACATGGGATGGTTAATGGTTCAAAAGCATCCTGAAGTAAGAAGGAAGGGCGCTACCGTCGACATCAGTGACCTCAAAAAAGATCCTGTTGTTATGTTCCAAAAAAAGTAAGAAATAATTATTTTAGTTTTACGTATACTTTTGTGTTCAAATTTTGATCATCAAATTCGTATATTTAGCAAAATATATAAAAACGAACAAAAATTGTAATTTTGCATTGACGTATTAGATTTGCATTATTTTTTCAAGAACAAAAAATTTTAGTTTACCTAAATTTATTGTGTCCTACAAAATATGATAGAAAAATCAGCCTCAGGCAAACCCGTGTGGAATAATATTCTGGCGCTGGCCTGGCCTAGACCAGACCATATTCTGGTTTCCAGTCTTGACGCTGGCCAGACGCCTGCCCAAAAGTGTAACGTTTTTTCTGGCTATTCCCAGGCCAGACCGTCTGGTCAGCCGCTAGGTATGAGCTGGTCAGGCGCTAGTTATGGGCTGGTCAGCCGCTAGTTATTGGATAAGAAAAAAAAGGCTTGTTTTGAAAGTGTGAATTTCTTATTTTATATCATTTTAGATACCCTGTAACTTTTTTGAAATATATCAACAAAAAAATTGTGCTGATGAAACTTTGAACTTTTTATGTTCTTTGCTCGCTGATCGGTGCCAAACCTCGACCAGACCAGACTGTCAAGGTGATAAAAAAAAGTCTTGTTTTGATAGTGTGAATCTCTTATTTTCTATCATTTTAGACACCCTGAAACTTTTTCGAATTATGTCAAAAGAAATGTACTGGTCGAATTACATTTTCTTTGTTCTTGGCTAGCTGACCAGCGCCAAACCTGGGCCAGAACAGTCTGCCAAGGTGATAAGAAAAAAGTCTTGTTTTGATAGTGTGCGATTTTTTATTTTATAACATTTTAAACACCGTGTAATTTTTTTGAAATATGTCAAAAAAATTGGCTGATCGAACTAAAAACTTTTCTTGCTCATGGTAAGCTGATCAGCGCCAGTCCTGGGACAGACCAGACCTTCCAGACTTGACGGTCTAGATAAGGTCAGACCTGTGCCTGACTAGCGTCTGACCTGGGCCAGATCAGATCTTCCAGACTAGACAGTATAGATAAATCCAGACCTGGGCCAGGCCTGTAACCAGACTGCCAGGACATTTTTCAACACGGGAATTTTAACTTTTATTCACAGAATAAAAAGACATTGTACAAAAAGTGAAAATTTTAAAGTTCAATTTCATTAATTTAATCTAATGTTAAAAATCATATTGAAACGCAGACATTTTTTTTATTGATATTAAAAGAGTTACAAGTTGTCGAAACAAGTGGTTTCACTGAAATGGAATGAAAGAAATTTAATTTCCTGTAAAAAAAATATTTTATGGCTCATGGATTCGAAAGTGAAAACTCTCAGCTTTATTTTGAGGACAAAAAAGGATCGATCTTAAAAAAATAAAAAATATTTTTGATTTTGAAGAATGAGGCTAAATCCAAAATTTAAAACAAATGTTGCCAACCATTTATCGAACCATATGCGAAAGCAGTTATATACATCTTAAAGCCAGCCTTTCTGTAAAAATGCAAAAATGTCACCCATTCTACTTTATTCAAGATTTGTCCACCTAAAAAGAAATTTCCTGATAAACTATCCTCCAATATGACTACAGGTTGCCCAAGTTTGAGTCTGATCCTCGAAAGTCCGATTCTTTTCGTGAATACTTTGAGAAAAAATTGCCTAATCAGGGAATTATTAATAATTTGGATAAAGATTTAAATTTTCGTTCATTTTTTTAGTATTTCGTAGATCGGGGTAAAAGCGCTTATACTGTCGGTCGGGTGTCACAAAAAAGTTATTCATGGTTATGTTCGTCACGATTAAGTTAGTCATGACGGAGTTAATCATGACTAAGTTAGTCGCGATTGATTTATTCACGACTAAGTTTGTTACAAAAAACTTAGTTGCGATTAATTTAGTAGTGATTGAGTTAGTTATGACTGTGTTGGTTGGTTGTAATGTGGGCGGGGGAGCTCGCGACCCCCCTCTCTCCCCTGGTGCTCATGCTATAAAGCCCACTGTGTTAAGGCCGTACACCGAATCGGGGTATCTTCACCGAGTTAGATCTCGGTGTATTTCGTTGTTTCCAATGTTGTGGAAAATTAACTTTCGGGTGTCAGGCGTACCCCATGGCACAATGAATAACGCGGGCCTCTGCATAGCAAAGTCAGCCTGATCAATGTTGACATACAGTAGTCTCCCTACTCAGGCCGTAGAGAAGTGGCCAGGTTAGGGTGGACGGAGCGGTCCTTCTGAGATCATTATTTAGATGCCCACATTCAGCGCACTGTCGCAAGGAGATCGCTAACTCTCTTCCGAGTCTTATCAAAGTTTACTTGTGACCTCCAAGAAATGTTCCCCTCGAAATGGAGCCTTTTCCATAGGAGCTTCTTTTGAGGGAACCTAGAGTTTAAGATGCGTTCCGAACCACCAAACCCCCGATAGAAGTACATAGAAAAATTTTTAATTGGTACCGGCACGGGGATCGAACCCCAGGCCTCCTCTGCTCGTAAGCCTGGCGGGCTATCACCCAAGGCACCGTTGACTAAGTTAGTCATAGCGAAATTATCAATCTATTAGAACCATCAAAGATTATAAGTGGTTTAAAAATATAAAAGCATTGCAATTTATCATTTTGTATTATTATTAATATTATGGTTACATTTCATCCAGATATTATGCTCCAATGGTGGCCCTTTTCTGCTTCGGGATACCAGCAGCAACTGTTCACTACCTTTTTGGAGAACCATGGTTTGATGCCTACCACCTTGCATGTACCAAATTTCTATGGAGTACGCATTTAACTTGGCTCATCAATTCCGGCGCTCATATGTGGGGTGCTAGACCCTATGATAAGTAAGCTTTATTTCAAATGATTCACTGCTAAAAAACCTTCAGTTCTTTATACATAGGATCGGCAAATAAACCATAATGTACTATTCAATACCAAGACCATTTTGGAATACTAATATCGCAGAAAAATTCTTCCAAATATTAATCCAATTTTTGAAGCTTCTAGTTTGTCATTACAAAGTTTAATAATAATTATTCCACATCTTTGCAGGACCATGACAGCCAGAAACAATCTTGCACTTGCTGTTGCTGTAGTCGGAGAAGGGTGGCACAACTATCATCATGTATTCCCGTGGGATTACAAGTCGTCGGAGCTTGGTAATTACAAGACAAATACACCCACTGCCTTCATCGACTTCTTTGCGTGGTTGGGCCTTGCTTACGATCTCAAGACCGTCCCAACAGCCATGATTAATAAACGAGCAGCTAGAACTGGCGATGGTACCAGAGTCAGTGCGTTTTTCGATAATGATCATCAGAGAAAGGAGCATGAAGCTGACAACGTTTGGGGCTGGGATGATAAAGATATGCCAGAGGAGGACAAAAAGGAGGCTTTAATTCTTAACAAGGCACAGTAGATTTCCCGTTACTGCACAATTTAATTCATTCCATAAGAAGTTTCATGTATTTATGATTTTTCACTTAATGTTACTATATCTTGGGTGGTTTTCTATTTTAAACTTTTGGTCACTTCTACGATTTTCATCATATCGAAATTTGTCGCCATAAAGGAGTACAATTGCAAAAAGTTAACAACTATACAAATTCGTCAGTATATTAAAGTTTTTTATTCTCTTTGTTTTTATTTTACAATCAATTACTCATTTTTATGTCAACTTGAAAAACAAGCTTCAATTTCATTTTATTTCAGTAC
>CAKNWW010278633.1:0-10264 GCA_932074435.1 Andricus kollari
TGCCATCTAAAAATGACACCAGCTCCCAGTAGGACCGCGGTAAATCACACCCATGGCCACGTCTCACAACCGTGAGATGGGTGATCACAGGACACGATGAAATCACAACGACAGGCCGGCGAAACCCTCGTGTGTTTTGAGGACAGGAAGCGACCCAAGGATGACAGCTTTCTGCCTCCATTTCGCAAGTGCATTGCCATATTTTTGAATACTGAATATTTCGGGTACAGTCTTTGCAGCTCCCTTTTAAGGTCTTGATACCTCTCCTCCTTTTCTTTCTCCTTGGCAGTGATGTTGTATTTTGACGGGGCCGAGAATTCGATCACGAATATAGTTCGTTTCTCGAAGTCTTGGAGAACAATGTCAAACATCGTGTGTGCAACTGACACCGCTGTCCGAAAATCGTAAATCCAGAAAATTTGGCACTTCTATTTTTGGACAGTTGACTCTATCTCCCTTGGAGCGTTCGGCAGGGCAGGGTCGCGGCCAACACCGTAAGAGCGACAAAGATGGTAATAAAGCACTCTTAGGGCCGCATTAAGTCTGTAGATGTACGTCGTTCCTGCGTGGGTGGGACACTCCGATAGTATGTGTGCTAGGTATTCAGCGTGTGCATGACACGCTCTGCACCTATCGCTGGGAACTTCTTGACATAAAATGCGGTCACGGTATGCTAAAGTGGAAATGAAGCCGTCCTGACATGCGAAAATAAAATCCTCTGTACCTGAATTAAGCCCTGATGATCTGAGGAAAGCAAAAGTTTCCTCCTTCGACAAAAACTGTTTTTCTACATTCCTGTGAAAATTGCCGTGCATTTTCTTGTCGAGTAGCTCTTCATGGAATTTTTGAATTTTTGCTTTCTTCACTTCGGCTTTCAATAATGCACTTTCCTCACTTCTGATGTTAAATAAATATCCAGGGTCCCAGCCGCTTGCTCCGCGGCTTTCTAAAGGAACGCTCCTTCGCCAATCATCTCGTGGATCCTGACCATTTTTAGGAGAGGATCTCTGCCACTGGCACCGTATAAGCTGTACTTAGAAGAATTCGGTTATGAAGAAACTGGAGATTTAGAAGTCCGCGTCCGCCTTGACAGCGTGAAATGTATAATCGCGGAACTGACGGATTGATATGCAAGCTTTTATGCATATGCATGATGTTACGTGTGGTGACATCAAGGGCCTTAAGTTCGTTCCTAGTCCATTGAACCACCCCAAACGAGTAGAGTAGAACCGGAACTGCAAGCATGTTAGTCGCAGATACCTTGTTCAACGCCGACAGATTAGAAGACCAAATCTGTCGAAGTAGATGATTGTATCTGATTCGGAGAGACTCCTTTACTGATGTTACGTCCTGAATGCGACCTTGAGACACGCCCAGGTATGTATAGGTCTCTCCAGTTTCAAGATATCTAATAACACTTATATCCACAAGCTCAGGGTCCTTGGGAACGCCAACAATCTTTCCGTTCTTCAGATGAATTTTGGCACATTTATCCAATACAAAATCCATCTCAATCTCTCCTGTGTACTTCTTGACGATATTTATGGCAGTTTAAAGTTTTCCTTTACTACAGGCATAGAGCTTCAGCTCATCCATATAAAGTACATGAGTGACCTTATGCTCGCGCTGGTTAGTGTCGACACAGAGGTATCCAGAAGAATTTCGTAGTGCGAGAGATAAAGGCAAAAGTGTGATGCAAAAAAGCAAAGGGCTCATGGTATCGCCCTGAAAGATGCCCCTCTGGAAGATGACGTTGTTTGTTGTCACACGATAGTTTCCAGATGAGATAGTAAATCTAGTAGGAGTATAGTGCGTCTTAACACCAGCCACTGCGGAATGGGCGTCTCCGACTTTAATTATGAGGTGAATATGCGGGCCAAATGCTGGTGTGTCGAACTCAACTTCTTCCACCAGAAGTTCTTGATACAATCTGGTCCAGCACTGGAAATGTTCTTCGTGCCTCTAAGTGTTTTTATCACCTCTTTGGCAGTGATTGATGGACATTTTTCCTTAGATTTTATGAGTTTGCCGCAAAATTCCTTTAAGCGGATGATATTGTCAGTATCTTCTTTCAACTTTAGTCTTTCGGGATCTTGTATACCTCTCTCCAAAAAGTCTCTGCCTCGTTGGTCTTGGGTGGATTTTTGACCGAAATAGGGTGATCACAGAACAGGCGTGATGGGTCAGCGAGAAACTTTTGATTCTCCCTGATCCAACTCTCCCTCTTATGTATTCTCCTCCTTGCGTCAGATAACAACCGTATTTTGTCAACAATATGCCGCTTGATTGTCATCAGCTTTGACTTGTTTAATGTGTGATTCAAGATCCTCATTTCTTGGGCGAACTTGCAAACCCTTTCCGTGAACAGCCGACCAGATGTTATGTAGTCAATCGATTTGAATCAGCCAAAGCTCTCGCAGCACCATAAACTGAGCAATTTATGGTCCAGAGGTCGGACATGATGCGCCAACGTGTTCGGGCCTGCTAGTAGTACCGTAGACGAGTCGATCAGCCGAGAGCGAGACGGATTTCTTGCAGGAAGGTTTGAAAAGATGAAGAAAGAGAATGGTAGCAGGCATGACTGGTCGAGGCACATAGTTTTGTGAAGGTATGTGTTTGCGCGTGAGAGAGATAGCGCCGTATAAGTGACTTGACGAGGAGAGACCGAGCGTGATACTCGCGCGTGTATGTGCATGCGCGCCAACGCAGTGGTTGGTTAGCGGTCTCATTTCGTTTCTCCCTTCTTTCGCCTCTTCATACTTATGACTAGGGGGTAGTTTATACTGGTACCCCGTTCTTTCACTTACAGGTATTACAAGAAAAAGTCTCCTTAGATTGCTTAAATTTATGCATTGACGGTGCACATCCATTGATGCACACGCTCGATGGCTGATGTCGGAGGGGGAGGGGGATAATCCTAAAAAGCATTTGCGTCTTTCTTTTCGTTTTAAATCTTTTCCAAAGGTTAGGAGAATTACTAATCATTTAAAATTTCATTTCTTCGTTCTCGAAGTCAGCTCACAGGCTAGTTGCTTGGGAGTTTAGGATGCCACGTAGGCATGTTATCGAAATCTCTGCGGTTACGAGCAACGCAAAGTGTTTCTTTCATGCACTGCGTATGAATTAAGTTGCCATGAAATAATATTTGATGTTACATTAATTCACGAGTGAAAGAAAATTTCCTTATGACCACACGAATTCGTTCGTAACACAAGGTGGTCGACTTTATTGTCTTTTCTATGGAAGAAAGATTCTCTGCAAGTTTTTGATCGCTTATCCTTTTCGTAATAGAAAATAATCTTTATCCAAAATCTTTCAAAAAATAAAACATGTGACGTTCCGCGAAGAAAAGGCCCTAATGGGGATAAAATCGATTTTCAAGTTTTTGATGCCATCGAGAGTGTCAGAGTCGCTCGTACCATCATATCTTACCACCCGAAGCTCGCTGGATACATGTTCGCGGCGGGCGAAGATGTGGTCGTAGTGGAGAGGCTGCACTCCGGGGACTGCTCTACACTCAAGAACTATCACAAATCATCCGTTTCTTGAATCGCGGCTCCAGTAATATTTTCCTCAGCTCCGTTAGGGATTTTTTTTCGCCCAACGTCACATATATGGGGTATTATTTCTGAACTGCCCCAAGATTAAAAGTCATGTCTACCGATTGCCTTCAAATTTTTAGAGTTTGTTTGCCTATGCGGTAGTACTTCACCCACCAATTTATAGATTTTTACTACCGTCCCTCCCCGAAGTACGGGGGTGAAACTTCTACCCCCCGTGCAAAACGGGTATTTTCAAGTGGTCATAACTTCCTTTCTGCAAATGCGAATTGAGTTTTCTATGAGTGATTTCTAAAAAGGTTTTCATGCCCCTTCATTCTATGAAATCCATTGTTTTTAATGTTTTGTTTCTATAAACAAATTATGATGTAAAATGTTTATTCAACATTTTCTATTCTTCGGGTACTTTTGATTTTTATGAAAGTATTCTTAAACGAAAGCTTGACTTTTTTCCAATAAAAATGTTGGTTGACATTGTGGAACTGACAATAGTTATGCGGTTATGCGAATATATTCGATCGAAACCTTCCCTCCCACGCTCACCGGACAGGCGAATCAGCCGGCCAGGGATTTGGCTATATGCATGATTCTCAAGGAAGCTAAACTAAATTCATCATAATTTATTTAGAATATTAATGTAGTGAAAGCCTTTTCCGGTTCGTCTTTTTTTTTTGCTTCTCTGAACTTGAGGCTTTTTGAGTGTATTTTTGAGCGGTTGTCCGTTTACGTTTGGAATGAAGACGTGGTATTCTAGGGTGCCTGGAATTGTAATTGCTTTAGTGAATCTAGTTTCCAGATTTTTAGTCATCTCTCAGTGATCTTCTTTCAGACGGAAAAGAATTACTGTTTTCTTTAAATGTTTCTTACCCCATTCGAGTAAATCCATCGCAGTAACGATTCGATTCTGTGCTGAGCGCTACAAGCTAGCTTTTGCCGCATGTTTTTCAAATTTGCACCAATCCCGTCACCTGGACATTTCCCATGTGCACTTGTTTGGAAATGTGTTTCTACAAAAATTCCAAAATTTTTGTTGTGATTTTAAAGATTGCTGAAGGCATACATATTTTTAAAATGCTGCGAAGCTCCATCTGTCACATAATTGCGAGCATGCGCCAAACTATGAACACGTGCGGCTACCTGCCCTCCTCTGTTTTGCAAGTTATTGGAGTTTTTTACAGGCTTATAAGCATAAAAGTGAGAACAAATCTTTTTTGATTTGTGATAATCAATATCCATAATAAAATACTAAGTTCTTATCAGTTCTGTCAATATGATATGGTGTATTTGCTATTCAAACCTCAAAATGGCTTAACCTAGCTGAATGTCTGCTAATTTTCCATACCACTCTCAGAAGTACCGTGATGTCGAAATTGGAAAATATAGGTTGGGGTAATAAAAACCTACTATCTGTTAATAATGATGTGTGTGAATACGGCAAGTGTACAAGACCCTTGGGATCAGACTCTGTGAAATTTTCGGGTTGTGCAGCTAAGTATCATCCTCATTGAGCCTCTAAACTCATTACAAAAACTGACGGCTCGTTCGCTCGTTGTTGTGGATCTCGTTCTAGCTCTCCGTCAGAGTCATAATAATAACTCTGTAAATATGACTGAGCAAAATATGGATCGTTTCAAGGAAGTCATGGAACAAAGAGTCTCTTCTGCGCTCAGCACTCATAGGGCGGATATGAAAGATGATTTCCCAGCAGTACAATCTTCTGTAAATAATCTCACAAAAAAGTGGATACTCTATCTATTGAAGTTAAACAATCAACTAAACCGCCTAACATTGATGAACTTTTGGAGAAATGTATTGGAGCCAGAACAAAGGAATTAAGCCAAAGATCAAAAGCTTACAAATGCCCTTGAACCGTACCCCAATGCAACAAAATCAATACCAGAAACTGAAAATAATCCTGCAGAATCGAATTCAACTAGGAGAAAAAGATCTTTAGATTATATACAGAGACGGTACTCCAGAAATAGTCAAGAAGATGAAAGGGCCTAGGTATCCATAGTCTAAGTATACACTATCAAAATAGTTGTGGCATCAATAATAAATTCAATTATCTAATTACAGCAAACAATTTATATGAATTTGATGTTATAGCGTTAACTGAGACTTGGCTAAAACCATCTGTTTTCACTTCTGAATTTCTCTCTTCTGAAAGATTTAATACATATAGAGATGTTCGTGTTGACAGGCCTGGAGGTGGGGTATTAATTGCACTTAATAATAAATTCCCAAGTATCAAATTAGATCTAACCTCAATTATACAGACGACACCTCATATTAATACTGTAGGCGCAAAATATTATATTGCTGCATCTGTTTTTATAATACTAGTCACTTATGTTCCACCTGGTTTAGCAGTTTATGTTTCTGATAATTGTATAAACTCTCTTGCAATAACAGGTACTTAGACTTGATTTTTTCTAACATGCTGTGTAAAGAAGTAAACAGATGCCTTACCCCAATTTTTCGGAGGACCTGTATCACACTGCAGTTAATTTTACAATTGACCGGTTCTCTAGTAAGTCTTACACAAATGTTGTTGCAAATAATGAATCACAAAGATATAACTTCAAAGATATTACTGAGGTTTGCTTGCAATTTTACGATATTCTTTACAATGAATTTGATGAATCCATCGCAATTTATAATATTAACATGACGAATGATATGTATCCCCCTGGAATACACGTGAAATAATTGGTAATATTAAATTAAAGATTAAATTAAAGAAAAATATCAAAACACAAAACTACAATACTATTTTCACCAATATGGTGAAATTAGGAAATCATCAAAAAAACTAATTAAAATTGCTTACAACAACTACATAATTAATTCTGGGCAGAATATAATAGGTGTGAAGCCCCTTCAGTACGGGGCTTTACCGGAAGGGTCTGGCTTACCAAACTAGGGTGTGAATGTGTAAGTGTACGATTTTCATGTAAGGTGTGTGTATCCCTTCTGTACAGGGCTTGGCCTGAAGGGCCTGGACCAAACTAGGGTGTGTGTGAAGAGAGTGTAAAAATATTATTGTGTGTGTGCTGTATTTTGTATGTACCTGATAATGTGTATGCGTGACGCCTGTCACTGGCGAGGGTGTGTGGAGCTGGATGAAGAGTAATCACTACTGAGTATGTTTGGAACGAGAAATTTATTCACGAGAGAGCAGAGCGGATGCTGCTTCTCTCCGTAACTGCTAAAACGCAACTGGCTATCTCGGTCTACACTCCGCTCTCGGCGGTGGCCGGTCCGAGCTCTCTCGGCAGGGAGAAGAGTGGGCTTTCAGCCATCTCATTGGCTGGCGACCAGAAACTGGAGTAGCAGAGAACGTGGTGGGGAAGCCGCCTCGTTCTCACCCACCGACCTCCGTGCTTCGAGTCTCGAATCCGGCAGACATTTTATTTTTCTAATGTATTGCTAAAAATGTTTTAATCGATTTTAAAAATATTAAAAGTTAACTTAAAAATAAAATAAAAATTGACGAACCTCGAAATCGATGTCTATTTTCATATTGCTAAAAAATATTGAGATCAATATTATTATATTAATGTCAATATTGAAGAAAATGGAAAACACATCGATTTCGTGGTTTAGAACTATTTATAAATAACAAATAATATTTTTGGCTGAAAATAATGGGGTTACTAAATGACTACTTCATAAATATATGTACAGATTGTTCTTAACTACACGAAAACCCTATTCAATAAATGGAAATACAAAAGTAATTATTAATTTCTAAATTTAAGGTGAAAAATTGTACAAAATAATAATAACTGTTTTCGATTATGTTTAATTATTCTAAATGTTTAAGAAAGTCGTCCCGGTTCATTTAATATTTTATTTTGCTATTTTAACTTCTTTTAATTCGCGTCGCCATACGTCGGTCATGCGTTGGCTACGTGCCACTTTAGAAATTTTGAAAGCGTAGTGAGAGAAGAAGGCGGTGATGACGGGTGTGAGTCACTAAAAGGGGGTTAGCAAGCTCGTCGCGTCAACAACTTGAGACAGTCAATTTGTCACGTAGGCCATCTCTCAATTTTCCGGACGGAAAATTTGAGTGGCACGTTCGACAAATTGGCGTCTCTCAGCGGTTCTCTATCGTACTATGGGTCCGTCTCAAATTCCAACCCTTCCCGGATAGAGCTTGCTTACACCCTTTTGACCCTGTAAATATATAAAAAAAATTAAAATGTTTTTGAATGCGGGATGACTTACCCTCACGCCTTACTAAAAATCATATGGTACCTCTCGGCAGCCACTTGTTCTAATTGTTAATTATGCGAAGTGAACATTCATCAGCCTGGTCTGTACTTGGTCGCGATCCTCCTACGATCGACTTCTCCGAGGGACGTAGGGTCGCGCGTCGCGGTGTACGACCGGAACGCGTGGTCGCAAGCGATAGGGCCTCCTGGCACTATCGGAATTTTCCTCTTCGGACAGGGGATCCTGTGCGTGGGCGAGCGGGCTGATGCTTCCGCCGTCTCTTCCGTCACCGCGCGTGCTGGCTCCGGTGTCAGTACACTGCCGTGCACTTTTTGCACCACATTGTCTTTCCATACCCAGGTCGGGGATCTGGTATGGACCTAGTCGGGCGGGGGCCAGTTTGGCATTATAACCAGCAACTTTATTGGAAAGTTGACGGTTCGGTACGTAAACCCAGTCTCCGGGGTAGTACCTCGGTAGATTCTGCTCGGCTGAGTACCGGGCTTGGTACGCAGCCTGATGCAAACGGGCGTCCTGCTCGCGCTGCTGCTGCTGGACCGTCGGACGGTCGAGTTCGGGATCCTCCTCGAGTTTCCACTCACCTGGGCGGTGAATCGTCCTACCCATAAGGAGATGACTAGGCGTTGTCCCGGTGGCGGCGTTCGTGCGTCTTCTCAGACCGAAGAGTAACTCAGGCAGGTGCTGATCCCATGAGCGTTGATTACCTTGACGGAGGCGCAGTCGGAACCCTTTCTTCACTTCTTGGTCCGCGATTCGAAGCGGAAAGGCTTCCACCCAACGGGTGAAGAGGTCTGTCACGACCAAAATGTGTCTGTTTCCTTGACTCGTTCGGGGATAAGGTCCCATTAAATCCACAGCCACAGTATCCCATGCCTTTCGGGTAGGCCGCGGGCGTTGATTGTCCGGCTGGCGACCACGTACCGATTTGCAACAAATGCAAAGATGACAGCCGGATACATAACGCCTGATTTCTCTGTTCATGCCTGGCCAGAAGAAATGCTCTCGTATCGAGCGAATCGTTTCGTCGGTACCTGGGTGGCCGGCGAGGGCGGCGTCATGGTACTCCCAGATCACTCGTGTGCGTAACATGGCCGGCACTTGTAACCGCCATTTTTGATCGGCCGGATCTCGGCGCCAGAACCCTTGATTCGTCAAGCGGTTTCTTTCAAGAAACGTGTACTCTTCTTGAGTATGACGGCCTTGGTCCTGAAGCCATCCTTGAGCTGAATTTCGTGTTGTACATTGGCCAGGGTTTGTTTGAGTAACTTCCTCGGTCGGGAAAGCGAGCTCGTACGATTGGGAGAGAGGACTAAGGTATACACGTTGACGACCTGTGGTACCGACGAAGATGCAGTCGGCCACGTGGTCGTGTATTACCTTATGCTGACGAAGCCAGGGCCGGCCGAGTATCATCTCGGCGCGGAGTTCGGGGCTAACGTACATGAGGTACGAGTAGAGTACTCGGAATTCGTCAGAATTTTTGTGTTTAAAAAATTTTCTGACGCTAATGTGTCGATCTCAGCGATCACCTCGCGGTTGCCCAGTAATACTCGGACACGCGGGAGGCTGCTGAGATCAGCCAAGACCGCACTTATAACGGGAGTGCGTTCGGGGCGGTTTGAATTTCGTTCTCGGCGGCCCGGTCTCGCCAGTTTCCCGGGACCGTAGCGGCTTGTCGGGCACGTATTGCCGGACAGTCCCGGTGATAATGTTGCCCCGGGCAATAGTGACATTGCGGCGGAGTTCGAGCGTTCGTTGTAGTGGCTGCCGTCTTAGGGTCCTGACCGGGCTGTGTCGTGGCAGCCACTGTCTTGCCCTGAGGATTTTTCTTTGCTGGTTTGCGAGGGACTTCCTCAGCTTCGTCGGATTCGGCCTGTACGGCCCGTTCTACTCAATCTTCGAAAGAGGAGATGGTCGCAGCTCGCAATAATTTTTTTATGGAAGGCTTGAGAGCCTCGAGGAGCAAAGCCACCACTTGTGACTCGGTGGCTTGCGGGAGAAGTCTTAATGCCAGGAGATTTTTTTTTTGTAAAAATATTCCCACTGCTTCTCTATCCTCCTGCTTCGTCGCATATAATTTTATATGCAGTTTATTGAGGGCTGACGCCCCCGCGAAATGCTCAATCAGCAGATTTTTGAACTTTCCTCAAGGTAGGGACAAGTTCGGGTACGCCTCGTAACACTTATTTGCACGTTCGGTCAATGACTTGGCCACCATGCGTGACCACAGTCCGATGTCGATGGATGCTTCGGTAAAATACCGTTCGCATTGATCAATGAGCTCCTCGGGATCCTCGTGATCCATGCCCGCGAATATAGGTCGCGGGACATCGCGTGTGCGGCACGCACGGATTAGTGCGCGCCAATCCATCATTGGCGCCGGTGTCGAAAGAACCTGTGCTGAAAGGCCTTCCATTGTAGCAAGTATTGCGTTGTGAGTTCTTGCCTGTGTACGAGCAGGC
>CAKNWW010278644.1:0-11980 GCA_932074435.1 Andricus kollari
CGCCCCGACGATCCTCGGGAAGCGACAAGCACTTCAGAATAACCAAAAGACTCTCGAAGATTTCTATAGGGTTTGTTGCTCCTTTTAGTCCCTTTCCTCTTCACCCTCTGTCTGTCTGGCATGGGAAACCCTATCAGTAGCAATGCTACATCCAGCATAGCCGTCAAAGTCATGAGAGGAAAGCTCAAGCCCTACCGCCATGTCAGCACGAGAACACCTGCGGTAGGTATCATTATTATGAGGCTAATATCAGGCTTTGTAGCACAGATACATTAAGTGGTGGAGGATGAGAAATTCCAGTCGATCTAACACTGAACATTCTCCACAACGGACTCCGTTTCCCCTCGGAGTATGGTGAGACGGATATTAGATCAACATTATAGAAGTGCCTATGATGGTAATATAACACTTTTACAGCTGCATTGTGTCTATGTACCCGTAGCATGCATACTTTGAGCATCCACTGAGAACATGTCCAAGTGTTTCTGGCCCTTGCTTGCACGCTCGGCAATTGGTGTCGCCTACAGTTACATTCATTATGCGTTCGCGGTAAACTAAGGTGTGTCGTTCTCTTAGTAGAAGCGAATGTTCTGCTTCCTTTACACGACTTTTGAGCACCACAGGTGTTAGTAATGCTAGGCCAGGTGTAGTATCGCTGGAACCAAATAAGAGACCAAGCTTCTCTGCAGCCCTATCTGCGGAACGGTATAGAAACGCCGCAGCATTTACGACTTGATGTTGAAAAATAAGTCGCATAAGAGAATCTGTGCTATTCAGAACTGAGCAGGCTGTAGCCAGAACCGTTCTTTGATGAAAATACTCCAAGCTCAGCAAACTTTATGCCCTTTATCTCGAGGAGGTATATTCGAGGTACGGAAGATCTAGGATGATGACTTCGATGGATTGTTATCATCTTGCGTGTGCTTCGTGCACCAAACGTGTAGAGCAGTATAGGTACGGCCAAAATATTAGTCGCCTGGATATTATTCTTCCCAGATAATTCGGAAGCTTAAATTTTTCTGTGAATTTGGTGATTCCTTTTTTCAAGGGCCGTTTTTAACACACGCACGTTTTGAATTTCCGCTTGCGGTATTCCAAGATATGCATATGTTTCTCCATTACCAAGATATTGAATGGTATTTCCACCTATGATGTAGTTTCTAGTCTTCCTCTGTGTAGGTGGACGCAGGCCCACTTGTCCAGTCCGAAGCTCACGCCAATCGCTTTAGACTTGGTATCGGAACTAGAGTATCCTTGGAAGACCCCTCTCTTATATGTGATATACGTAGTAGTCACTTGTCTTTTGTCAGATGTTATGACAAATCTTGTCCTCCAAAAGAGCCACAGCTCTTTCATGCATCTCACTATTCTTGGATGCACCTCCAGGCCACGTTGTTTAACTATTACAGTCCATACCGGCTCGACAGATTTTAATATCCTGTCTTTGAGGATGCCAGTGAATAGCTTGTACCTGGTGTTTAAACAAGCCATGGGCCTGTAGTTCTTTAGACTTGACAAATCTCCGGTCTTATGGATCAGTACAGTGCGTCCTTCCACTAATCACTGCGGGATGGGTTGTTCTCCGTTTAAGAAAGTAGTAAATATACGAGCTAGATGTTGGTGCGTAGAAGTGAACTTCTTCCACCGCAAGTTGTTGATTTTATCTGGCCTTTGCGCTGAAAAGTTCGTAGTTCTAGCGATAATTTCCTTTACTTCTTCAGCAGTAATTAGTAGACACTCTTCCTCTTGACCTTGCATCCTTTGCCTTTGGCAAAAGTTACGAAAGAGTGATATATCTGAACCGTCTACATCTAGCTGATGGGTATCTCCATATACTTGCTCCCAGAAGACATGAATCTCTTCTCGACTAGGCGGATTTTTAACGGCATATGACGTTGTATTGAACAGACGGAATGATTGGAAGAAAAGGTTGAATTTTTCTGAATCCACTTTATTCGCCGTTCAAGGCGCTCCTTGACTGTTGAAAGAGATCTTATTTTTTCCGTTATGTAGCTAATGACGCACTGAACATTTGATGCATGCCGTCTCACCGTTTTAATTTTAAATTAAAGCTGTGTAATACGCTCGCGAGTCTTACTCAAGCATACTGACCTATTATTACTGCTATTGTCGCTAAGCTGGGAGAGCGCCTTCTCGTAAACTACACAGTTCAGATTCCAGAAACTATCATCTTCGGGGAGCATATCGGGAGCATACCTGATCTCTTAAATACTGAGGCGTTTTATGTGCATATTCTGGGTGCATATTGACCCAACGTTCATGTAACCTCTGCGTGAATCCTCTTCGCGCCGGTGAGCTTCTTTGCTAACAGGTAAGGATGTCCCTCCTCAGTTGATCCGACCATTTAAAACGATGTTCTCGCGTTTGTCCGGGTCCGTCGCCTGGTTATCGCCTCGGTTCGGTCCTGTTGCAACTCCCAACTGAACCATGGCCTCCATTCGAGAGAGGCCTATTGTGGGTGGCATTGCGCGATACTGGTGACGTAACCGTATAATTCGTTGCATTAGGGAGTCAGCCCAATGCAACGTGGCTGACTGCAAGAGCCGGAGCTCTAATTTAAAAGGGTAGGACAATAACTGCCTATAGCACTGTGGGAACACCTATTGTACTATACCCTAAAATGTAACTATCTCCTATAAGGTCAGTATTTACCATAAAGGCATACACTAAGCTACATGTGACATCATGAACATCTTCTGGATCGAGAAAATAATCCCACAGGTATTTTTTTCTGAGGCACGTCAGTGCATCAAATTCACAAAGTATGTGATGAGCTGTCTCGTCAAGAAAATCACACTTTAGACTATGATATTAAGCGGCCTTCCTTCCATGTTCAAGAGTTTATTATTACTTTCAGTATATGTATCATATATGAATTGCTTGGAATGCACCTTTTTTTGGTTCCCCGCCAATATCTCTAATGGTGCTCGGAGAGTCAATGAGGGGCTGTCTAGCTCCCGTCTTAGCTATAGTATGTTAAGCGCTGACTGCATAAGTTCCACTAAGGCGCCCTCATATTTCCCTTTTACCAGGATCGCGAGGTCATCTACATAGCCCAGAGTGTAAAAACCAGATTCTTTTAAAACACGAATCAGGTCATCAATGAAAAGCAGTCACTGGGTGGCTGAACGAACTCCTCCTTTTGGGCATCTCCTTGTTACTAAATGCCCCCTCTATATCTAGAAACACTGTAATTGCTACTTCACCTTTCCGCTTTGTATTATTTATTAATGCAGGAGGTAAACGCAGAGAGCGTCTACGGCAGGTCTGCCTTTTTGAGAGCCAAATTGATTCCTATGTTGAGGTTTTTCGTTAGGATTTGCTATTTCATGTGGAGTTCCACTAATTTTTCTATTAATTTTAGCATGAACATGTCAAGCTCAGACATGCCCAACTCGGGGAAATTTTCTCCGGGACCACATGTTCCGTTTCCACCACTCTTTCTCCTAGAGAGCAGGAGTTGTGGTAAACGCGTGCGAGAATCTCTACTCTGTGTCTAAAGGATTTTACCTCATAGTAGGTATCCTTGTCCGGCTTTAGAATGAAGATTGCCTTAACCGTCTACCATGCCACCGGGGTGTGTCCCATTGCTAAGCATGCCCGAAAGATGCCGCACAATGGATTACCAAGGACTGAAATCCTTCTTAAATTAATGCAGGCAATATTTGATCATCTCCTGTAGCTTTAAATGGTTTGAATTGTTTAAATACCCATATAATTTTGTAATGATTCAATACGACTGGCTACTTTCCAATCTTCCATGTTGGCTTTTAAAGTTGTTCATATTGACGGTCATGACTCATGGGCCGCCCTCGCAATCGTGTAATCCAATTCCGAACACGGGAAATGTACCATCATCAGGTGCTCTAGGATTTCATTAGTCGTCTCAGTAATTTCGTCCGAATGCAATATTAATGCCTTCAGTTGACATGATCAGTTACCCCTTAAGGTTCTCTGGAGTATTGCATTGTCAGGTTAGGGTTTCCATGTACAAGTCCCAATTCGCATTATTGTTAGCCCTGTTAAAAAGGCCTTATACGCTTTGTTCATACCTTTTGTAGAATGTCGACAGCAAATACTATTTGTTCTATAGACTTGACTCTGTACAGTGTAGCTCCCAGCAAACTGCTGAGTTCCTCCATACAAGTATCCCAATCAGTTGCTTTAGGGTTCCTATACTTTTGAGCCTCAAGTCTATCGGCTGTCAAAGAAAAGAATATTTGGCTATGACCTGATAGGGACGTATCGGACGATACATGCCATCCCTTGAACACTTCGATAATACTTATCGAACATAGGTCAAATCAATTACCTCGCGACATCTAGATGTCACGAAGTTAGATGTATTACCCCGATTCAATAAGGTTAAATCAGTACTTGAGAGGTATTATAATAAAAACTCACCGCTGTGGTTGGTGTCCTTACTACCCCAAGTTAAATGATGTACGTCAGCATCACATCCGATGTGCAATGGCCATCCTTTAACGCAGCAGTAATCCACCAGATTTCGTTACTCCTCAAACGGTGGTGGGCCCTGGAAGTAAAATGGTAGGTATGCGGAGAAAATCACCATAGTTTAGCGGCTGCCTCCTAAATGGTGCTCGATCTTTATTGCCACCAAGTCTCTAAAAAAAAAAACCCTTTCTAATGCATCTCACGGTCGTTAGACGTGACTATAGGTGCGATTTACCGCGGTTCTAGTGGTAGTCATTATCACTTTCATACATGGCAGTTGCTCCTTGTGGTCTCTTAAGATATTGAAATATTGTTCAGTACATCTATGGATCGATATCAGGAGGTAGTGGATGTAGCGCAAAACGAGGGGTCTTCGAAGATATGAAATATGATCAGTCGAGGTGTGGAACTGTTTTAAAGTTACGTAAAAACGGTTAAAATATATGTTTTTGCTCTAAGAGTTTAGGAGACATAGTCTCAAGAAGTGAATTTGGAATAAAAATTTGTACCGGAAAAATCCGTTTATTTGTACCGAAATTTCGATACCCGTAGCCACAGACTAAGTCAAGTGCCTGATGAGATGAGGATGTTACAGGTACAAAATTAGGAGCATGGTGTAGTTTAGAGTTCGTCTTTTACCGCTGTTGTCCTTACACAGCGGCCGCGAGCGTTGGCGGTTACTCGTGATTTTCTTGATCATTAGGTTGAGCAAGAGCGTCAAAAGCTGCTGCTTGATCTTGAGGTGCAGCATCCTTTAACTGATGTTCATTGTCGACGTTTTCCCACTCCAAATCAACCTGTATTTTAATCTCCATTGCTCGGTCTTCTGAGACGTGTAGATTATTCCTGATGTCCTTCACCTTAGCGATAAGATCTCTTAGTGCGACTTTCTTGATGGTCAACAATGTACACTTGTTCAGTGTGTGATGTGCTTTCCTTAAGTTTCGAGCAAGTGCCCTAACTTTTGGAATACGTTTTTTATTTGATATGTAGCTAATCACGCACTGAGCATTCGATGCATGCAATCGCGCCGTTTTAATTTTAAACTGAAGCTGTGCAATACGCTCGCGAGTCTTACTCAGGCGTACTGAAGTATCATCACTTCTATCGTCGCTAAGCAGGAAGACCGCCTTCTCGTAAACTACACAGTTCAGAGTCCAGAAATTAACATCTTCGGTGAGCAAATGAGGGAGAGCAGTATTAGCTTCAGCTAATCTGTCCATCCTGAGAAAGACTTTTGATCTCCAATTCTCATGTTGGCATTATCGTTGACCCAACGTTCATGTAAACTCTGCTTTCATCCTCTTCGCGCCGGCGAACTTCCTTGCCAACCGGTAAGGATGTCCTTCCTGAGTTGGTCCGACCATTTAAAACAATTTTTTCACGTTTTTCCGGGTCCATTGTCTGGTCGTCGCCTCGGTTCGGTCCTATTGCCACTTCCAACTGAACCATAGCCTCCTTCCGAGAGAGGCCAATCGTTGGTGGCACTGCGCGATACTGGTGATGTAACCGTATAATTCGTTGAATTGGGGGTTAGCCCAATGGAATTTGACTGACTGCCAGAGCTAGAGCCCTCGGGCGATGGGGTCGCCATATCCCGACTGTATGTAGAGAAGTTGTAGGCTCCGGAAGCTACTGTTTCTTGGAGTCAGGTCTCTAGCCGCGGATGACCTTACGCGGCAGACGGGACAGTTGGAGATAAAGGTTTCACCTCTGGATACTTTTTTAGAGCTACCAATCTTTATGGAATGTTATGAGGAACAGTGTTGACGGACCAGATGAAGTGATCCCAGAAGAACAGCCTTTTGCATCCGGTTTGCGATGGAATGAGCCTGACGCTGGGAAGCCGGAATCTTGTTGAGTTGGCTAAGAAATGATGCTTTCATATCTTGTTACTGCTTGCTCAGCTCGAAAAGAAGTGCTTCATATTTCGCCCATTTTTCTTGCTTCTTTGCCGTGATACTACCATCGGCTGGTGCCGAAAATTCAGTCACGTAAATGATCTTCGTCTTCAGATCTTGGAGGGCAATATCAGGCTTTGTAGCACTAATACGCTGAGTGGTGGAGAATGTGAAATTCCAGAAGATCTTACCCTGACCATTCTCCACAACGGACTCGAGTTCTCCCTGGGCGTATGGCAAGACGGGCAATAGATCAACACCATAGAAGTGCCTAAGATGGTAATATAACACTTTTAGAGCCGCATTGTGTCTCTCGATGTACCCGTAACGTGCATACTCTGAGCATCCACTGAGAACATGCCCAAGTGTTTCTGGCTCTTGCTTACACGCTCGGCAGTTAGTATCGCCTACAGGTATATTCATTATGCGATCGCGGTAAACTAAGGTGTCTATAACGCCGCCTTGACAGGCAACAAGAAATCCCTCAGTCTCCGATCTCAATCCAGCAGACTTGAGAAACATGTTGGAAAGATCCATCGAGAGCTCTTCTCTACATATGATGTCATAGAATTCACCATGAAGGGGCTTGTCAACATGTTCTCTTAGTAGAAGCGTATGTTCTGCTTCCTGTACACGACTTTTGAGCACCGAAGGTGTTAGTGATGCTAGGCCATGTGTAGTGTCGCTGGAACCAAATGGGAGGCCAAGCTCCTCTGCGGCCCAATCTGTGGTACGGCATAGAAACGCCGCAACATTGACGGCTTCATGTTGATGTACGAGTCGCATAAGAGAATCTGCACTATTTAGAACTGAGCAGGCTGTAGCCAAAACCGTTCTTCGATGAAGACACTCCAAGCTTAGCAAGCCTCTACCCCCTTTATCTCGAGGTAGGTATATTCGAGGTACGGAAGATCTAGGATCATGACTTCGATGGATTGTCATCATCTTGCGTGTGCTTCGGTCAAGTTGCTTCAACTCATCGACGTTCCGTTTTACTGCGCCAAATGTGTATAGCAGTATAGGAGCGGCCAGCATATTGCTCGCCTGGATCTTATTCTTTCCAGACAATTCGGAAGCCCAAATTTTTCTGAGAATTTGGCGATACCTTTTTACAAATGCCGTTTTTAACACACGCACGTCTTGTGTTTCCGCTTAAAGTATTCCAAGATATGTATATGTTTCTCCATTACCAAGATGTTGAATGGTATTACCGCCTATGAGTTGAACATCCCGATCGTCAATCGATGGTGTAGTTTCTAGTCGTCCTTGGTGTAGGTGGACGCAGGCATACTTGTCCAGTCCAAAGCTCATGCCAATCGCTTCAGAGTACCAATTCACCGCCTCCACAAGGATGTTAAGATCCTCTTCCGAGGAAGAAAAGAGTTTAAGGTCGTCCATATATAAAAGGTGGTTGACCTTATATTCTCTTCTGTTCGGCGGGCCACATAGGTATCCAGAGCTTTTGCCTCGGAGGACAATAGATAGAGGCAAGAGGGAGATGCAGAAAAGTATCGGACTTAGAAAGTCTCCTTGGAAGACCCCTCTCTTATATGTGATATAGTTGGTAGTCACTTTTTTTTTGTCAGATGTTATGACAAATCTTGTCCGCCACAATCGCATCAGCTCTTTCATGCATCTCTCTATTCTTGAATGCACCTCCAGGCATTTAAGGAGCTTAATAAGTAGCGCATGGTTCGTGTTATCGAATGCCTTACGGTAGTCAATCCAAGCCATGGGCAGATTGCGTCGATACCTGATCGAGTCTTGGGTAATACACCTGTCTATTAACAAGTTCTCCCTGCAACCTGCCAGCCCTTTCTTGCACCCACGTTGTTCAATTATTGCACCCCATACCGGCTCGATAGATGTTAATATCCTGTCTTTGAGGATGCCAGTAAATAGATTGTAGCTGGTGTTTAAACAAGCTATGGGCCTGTAGTTCTGCGGACTTGACAAATCGTCGGTCTTAGGAATCAATACTGTGCGTCCTTCCACTAGCCACTGCGGAATGGGTTGTTCTCTGTTTAAGAAAGTAGTAAATATACGAGCTAGATGTTGGTGCTTAGAAGTGAACTTCTTCCACCAATAGTTGTTGATTTTATCTGGCCCTGACGCTGAAAAGTTCTTAGTTCTAGCGATAACTTTCTTCAATTCTGCAGCAGTAATTAGTGGACTCTCTTCGTCTGGAGCCTGCAACCTTTGTCTTTCGCAAAAGTTACGAAAGCGTGATATATCTGAAGCGTCTTCATTTAGCTGATAAGTATCTCCATACACTTTCTCCCAGAAAAGGTGGAATTTTCCTGAATCTATTTTACTCGCCGTTCAAGGCGCTGTTTCGCTGTTGAAAGATATCTTATTTTTTGCGTCCAGTGCTGCTTGATGGTCAAAAGTTTACACTTGTTCAGCGTGTGATTTGCTTTCCTTAAGTTTCGAGCAAGTGCCCTAACTTTTTGAGTGAATTTTTTATTTGATGTTATGTAGCTAATGACGCACTGAATATTTGATGCATGCCGTCTCGCCGTTTCAATTTTAAACTGAAGCTGTGCAATACGCTCGCGAGTCTAACTCAGACGTACTGAAGTATCGTCACTTCTATTGTCGCTGAGCAGAGAGACCGCCATCTCTTAAACTACACAATTCATATTCCAGAGATTAACATCTTTGGGGAGAAAATCGGGGAGAGCATTATTAGCTTTAGATAATTTGTCCATCCTGAGAAAGACTTTTTCGTGGATAGATCTCCTACTTCTCATGTTGGCATTATCGGCTGCCTGCAAAGGTGGTCTTGCTGGAACGGGTGGTATGTTCGCTGTAGGATGTTGCTCTTCTTCTTGCCGAAAAAGAGCTTCATATCCGTTCTTGCGCAAAAATGATACCTGATCTCTTAAATACTGAGGCGTTTTATGAGCATATTCCGGGTGCATATTGCCCCAACGGTCATGTAACCTCTGCATGAACCCTGTTCGCGCCGGTGAGCTTCTTTGCCAAGAGGTAAGGATGTCCGTCCTGAGTTGGTCCGACCACTTAAATCGATGTTCTCGCGTTTTTCCGGGGCTATTGCCTGGTCGTCGCCTTGGTTCGGTCCTATTGCCACTCCAGTGACGGAAATAATTTTTTCAACATAATCACCTTAAAACACATGGTTCAATCTTTAATTTGAGCCGTATTAGAATTTTCTAGAACGTCAGAATTGCACCGGATGTTGTCTTTCTGATTCAGCGACCCCAAAAATATATAGTTATGGTGGTCTCGTCAAAGTGGTCAAGCCACTTATTTTTTGTGTGCCTGTGAAATTAATAATATAATAAGAAATGTATTTATATTGTTATTATTGTTCGTTTTCAAATATTTAAACATTTAATTATAAATATTATTTCAAAATAATGAAACATTGATTAGCATTCATTATCAAACATTATATTAAATAACAGTGAAATAATTAATTAGGCAATAACCTTCTATGAATTAAAGTACGAGAATAATTAGTAATAAGTATGATTTTATTCAAGTTGTCGATATTCTTCGAAATTATCGAGACCGCTTCCCAGGGTCTCCTCGCACATACAGTACCTTTAAATCAAGTTGACGGCATTCTTCCGAATATTGCTTTCAAATTCGCACCGTTAACTGAATTTTCGACTACTAATTAATGTTTTTACCAATGTTTTTGTCATTAAAAACATCGTGGTATAATTAGTCATCTAAAAGTGGAGAAAATGTTTTTCAAGTTCCTTTAACCGTTCTTACCGAAAGAAGTTTCAAACAGTTCTCGTAGATTTTCTCTGCTTAACTCATTTCTGAGTTAACGGAGATCTTCAAAAACAAGGCAGTACTAACTCATCGATATGAGAGACAAAGGGTCTCACATCAAAATTAAAAAAATAACATAATATGTTCAAAAAGTTCAATGATTACAGTCATATTATAATAATATTAATAATGGTCACAATGAGATCTACGTGTAGTCCAGGAATCACGTCGGAAAAATTTTAAAAATTTCCGAAAAAACATGTGCAGTAATGATTTAATGAGAAAGCTTTGTTAAGGGGTAATTTTTTATATATCAAGACCTCTAGAACAGATCAGTTGCCAGCCGGAATTTTTTTAAATAGTTCTAAAAGTTATGTTTGCGTGAATGGATCATTTTCATCGTATTGTAGAGCAATATTATGAGAAAACCTTATTTTTTAAACCTGATATCTTTAGTAGGTTCGGAGTTATGGCATTTTTTTAAATCCCCACTTTTTTTGGATTTTCAGCGGAAACTCTCTAAGATTAAAAAAACACTGTGTACCGCTGTACCTGTTTACTGTATGGGAACGTGTCTTGGAAGTGAGTGAAAGTAGACTCAATTTGCTGTAATTCCAAGAAAAGAACAATGTCCTACCTGTAATAGGTCACAAGTTATAATCCCTTAAAGTTTGACCATTCTTTCCTGTTTTTAGAGGCAAAAAAGTGGAGTTCGGCTTTTTCAAAATAAATCGTCCCAGGTTTAATTTACGTCGACTTTTTGCATTATGGACTAAAAACTAAAAAGTTGTGTTTTTGGAAAATACCTCGTTTCCTGTGAGTCCCACGACTAAATTTATCGAATAAATGAAAGTGGAATCAATTTTGCGGCAATTGAAAAAAGGTGTCCAAGCCCTAATAGGTCACGAGTTATGACCTTGGAAAATGGACTCTTCCTGCACAGAGACACCCTAGCGTACCTTAAGGCCATGTAACGAGTATAACAGCTGATCAAGTCAGTCCTCAGATCAGTATTTTTTCACCCATACTTAAAAATAAAAGGTAAAATAACGCGGAAATATTTTCGGAAAATATTAATAAATATTAAAGGACCGTTTGTGGCAAGGCACAGAGTTGGGGGAAGAAAGAAGTTCATATATGAAAATCATAAATATTGACCGATGCATTTGGGCTTGACGTCACGGCAGAAGTTTGACTTCTATCTTTCTCTGTCGGTAAAGAAGAAGTTCGTTGCTGGTAACTTTTTTTTTTGTTAGGCTGCAGATGGCGCCAGGTGTGATCGATTTGATTTCAAAATTATCACAAGATACAGGTTTGATAATATCAATCGAAGTAATGGAAAAAATGGCAGATACCATCATTTCTTAAAAATGTTGCGATTTGAATGAAACTCAGTTTCACAAAGCTTTTCAGGTTACAGAATTCGAATATAACCTCAAAATTAAAAAATTAAACATGCAATATGGATTTGCATGCAATCCATGAAACTTATAGTTTCGTAATATTTTTTGAGGTTATAAAATTCAAATCTAACCACCGAAGAAGAGCAGAGCCGTGAATTTTATTGCCTCCACTTTCATTTTCCAAGTTTTCAGGCCGATATATTATTTCGTTTGGATATAAGTTGGGAAAAATACATGTAATTTAGACGAAATAATAATCATACAATCTGTTTTACCAACAGACCCGTGGAAGTACGAAGTTGTCTGCTTGCTGCGATAGTGCTGCTCTGAGACAGCAAATTTTTCCAATTAGTAATTAAAAAAATTTTTTTGAACAATTATAAATATTTTGGACCCAAGCCGCCTTCTTTCGAGCCTTCTAATTACCGTGCTAAAATTTCAAAACGATAT
>CAKNWW010278663.1:1110-11196 GCA_932074435.1 Andricus kollari
TTCTAATAGCGATAAAAAAATGTTGTCTACTACAGTTCCGATAGGGGGTTTCACGCTCTTTCGATTGGTCATACGCATTTTTTCAAAAAATAAATATTTGACCTTCAAAAATGAAGGTCAAAAATAAATTTGACTTTCTTTCGAAGTGAGACAGGTTTTTTTGTTGTTTTTTTTGGTCTTGAAAGAAAGCTTAGGTTTTTTCCTATAAGACTATGTAGATTAGAAAGTGGGATGCAAATATTTATTCTATGAAAATAAGCGTTGAGTACTCCGGTACGTGCATGACGCTGGCGCTCGAGCCCGGCGGCGCACCGTGGTGCCTTCATGGTATTGTTTTTACGAAAAGTAATAATATATTCTAGTATATTTGGTCACTATGCATTTTAAAGGCCTGACACTGCCATTATTTAAGTGCTTGCATTACTTTCACTGATGAATTTTGAAAAAAAATTGAATTTTGGAAAATCAAGTTATTGAATAAGAGGTTCGGTCGAAAAAGTTGTTTTTTGGATTAAGTAAAATTAAAGCTCGGAGATTTTTTGATGCAGATGTCTGGACGGGTCCTAGTTGTCACAAAAAGTACTTACACCTCTCTAGCATTCATCTCTTAAAAAAACATGGTTTCGCAAAATTTAAACAGCGCGCAGTTTCTTGAGTTTGCGAATTTGCTGTTAAAAACATTTAGGCCTTCATCCCAGGCATTAGGACTACACAAATATCGATATCGCTTCCACTCTAAAATTGTGACACCAAAACACTCTTTTTCATACTTCACTGACTGGCCTACTACTGAACATGGGAGACTTCAATTGAAGAAATTTTCCTCAGCTACGGAATGCGACTAGGGGAAGTGTGTCCTCGTTGTCACAAGTACTAGTTGTCACATAACGAATATCTCAGAAATTATTAATAATTTTTAAAAAGTAGTTATACAGTTTTTGAACGTGTGCCAGTGCTGCCTACAGAAGAAAGTTTCATGGCGACCAGCTTCTCCCAATAAGTAAGTAAATTAAGTTTTTTTGCTATAATAACCCTTGTTTTTTGCATCAACAAATAATTGTTCTTGTCTTAGAGATTAATTTATTTTCTTCACTCAGGTACTAGTTGTCACAGTTGATTTGGGGCTTGTTATCACTGACAACTAGCCACGAAATAAATTCCCTACTAAAAATTATTTAGCTTTACTCGTAAGAAAAACTGGTAAGATCTTTATGACTTCTTATGAGCATTTGTCGCTATCGTTTGTAAGAACTCGTGTACTTTATATCTGGTACTAATAGCTGAGACAACTATCCCCATGTACGGGGTAAGTTGTCACACTTTACTTTTTTTTATTAATATTTTTTCTTAAGATTAACGCAAAATTAATTTGTTTCATGTGCAACAATTTAATGTTAAAGGATAGCATATAAGATTATTCTTTAAACAGTACCAGATTTATTTAATTTATTGATGCTAGAGAGGTTTAAGTACTTTTTGTGACAACTAGAACCCGTCTCCCCTACTTCCCAAAAGAAAAGAAACGAAAACTAGGAAAGAAAGTGAAAACAACTGTCACTAAAAAACCGAAAGGCGAAAACAAAGGCAGATAGAAGACCAGACATCTGCATCAAAAAATCTCCGAACTTTAATTTTACTTTATCCATAAAACGACTTTTTCGACCCGACCTCTTATTCAATAAATTGATTTTCCAAAATGCAATTTTTTTTCAAAATTCATCAGTGAACGTAATGCAGGCACTTAAATAATGGCAGTCTCAGCCCTTTAAAATGCATAGAATGATCAAATATACTAGAATATATTATTACTTTTCGTAAAAACAATACCATGAAGGCACCACGGTGCGCCGCCGGGCTCGAGCGCCAGCGTCATGCACGTACCGGAGTACTCAACGCTTATTTTCATAGAATAAATATTTGAATCCCACTTTCTAATCTACATAGTCTTATAGGAAAAAACCTAAGCTTTCTTTTAAGAACAGAAAAAAACAAAAAGAATGCGTCTCACTTCGAAAAAAAGTCAAATTTATTTTTGACCTTCATTGTTGAAGGTCAAATATTTATTTTTTGAAAAAATGCGTACGACCAATCGAAAGAGCGCAAAAACCCCTATCGGAACTGTAGTAGACAACATTTTTTTATCGCTATTAGAAGAGTTAAAAATCGCCGAAATAGACGATATCCACGAAAATTCCAAAACTTTCACCTCCTCCCCCTCGGTCAATACTTATCCGAATGACAAAATTTTTTCCGCATAAAGTTCTATCCAATAGCACAACACTTTGCCTGAGTTTAACTTAGATCGGACAACTTCCACTTTTTGAGTGGGTACACTTGAGAAATAATGCCTCATATACACTGCCATACGCGGACGATATAGTATTGATGGCGGAAGATGAAGAAGGGATGACGGGCGTAATTACAGGATTGGAGAAATACTTGGATGGGAAAAAGTTGACTTTAAATGTAGAAAAGGCAAAGATAATGAGGTTCAGAAAAGGAGGGGGGAGAAAGAAAGAATGGGCTTGGAGATGGAAGGGAGTAAAGTAAGAAGAAGTAAAGTAGTTTTAATATTTGGGATATACCTTGCAAATGAATGGAGATCATAGAGCTCATATGAGAGAAAGGATAAAAGAAGCGGCGGGGATAATGAAAAAGATATGGGGAATAGCAAAAAAAAAGGTTCAAGAAAGATTGGAGAAGGAGAATGTGGTTATTTGATACGTTCGTATGGCCTGTTTTAGGTTATGAAGCGGAGATATGGAGGTCGAAGGAAAGGAAAGAGCTTGAGAGTTTACAAGAAAGGTATTTAAGGTGGACGCTAGGAGTAGACTGGATGACGCTTGGATATACGATTAGAGAAGAAGCGCAGAGGGATAAATTAAGTATTAGAGCGGGTAAGAAAGCATGGCAATTATAGCCGAAGTTAAGGGACGAGAAGGGAGGCGACTTAGCGAAAAAGTGCTTGAAGGAGGTAGAAGAAAATAGAGGCAGGGCGGTAGAACTAACAAGATGGGAAGAAGAAAGGAGGGAGTTTTTTAGTGCTAGAGATATAGGAGAGGGGAATGGAGTAAGCTATGAGGGATTTGAGAGAAGGGGCAGGGAAAGACAATGAATGGGAAAATGGGGAAGGATTGAGGAATCAAAATATAATAAGTGGTATAACCCTGGTAGAAAATATTCTCTGCAAATTACTTCATAATACCCCTGCAATAGCTCTAATAGTACTCTACAAACATCTCCTGCATTACTGCTTAAATTGAAACACTTTAGCAAAAATGTAGAAGAACTTTGCATTACTCTTCTTCAAAAAATGGTCTGCATTCTCATGCATTTTTGAACGAGTTTTCTGCAAAGAATATTCGCAAATACTCTGTAAAAGTGTCTGCTTTACTGTTTAAATTGAAGCACTTCAACAAAAATGCAGAGATGCTCTGCACTACTCTGCGGCAGACAAATCTCTGCATTGTTCTGAAATTTTTTGTAGAATTCTTAAACGGGACAGTAGTTTTAGCAACGGGAATCTTTAAAATTTGCGAAAATAAAATCCGCTAAAAACAAAGTGCGCCGCCGTTTCCTATACGAAAAAAAAGATTCCGATTTATATGGAAGGGCTGCTTCCACATTTAGCCCACTTTATGTATCAGAAGGAAGGAAGGAAAGGGCGGACGGAGGACACACGAGAGACACATTTTTAAGTTATTGTAAACACATAGCCTAACCTAACACACACACACGTACTTCCCTAACGCAGAATATTGCACGCTGGGGGTTTCGGTCGAAATGGTCCGTATATACTAATCGAGAAAATTCTTACCGCTTGTGAGAAACGACCAGTGCCCGACGAAAGTTTTTGGTGGCCTGAGTTATATTTAATTTTCTTACTTGAGCCGGCATATTTTTCTGATATTTATCACGGAAATGTTTTATAATAACTAGGGGAGAGTTGGGTATAATGGCGGTCTTTGATTTAAATGTCCTATAAATTATGTGATTTTGATGTGGTGCATATTTTAAGGTCAAGCTCATATTATCAGCGAACATGTTTTATTATTTAAATGCTGATTTATTTCAACAATATGAAGATAGTGCCATTCCTCCTTCAGTCCGAATAATTCCGTTCATCTCAGAATGAAAATTCCATTCCGCCTGACTCTGTGACAAGACGCGAGTTCATTCTGAATGATTGCGTGCCATTCAGCACTCGGTCCGAATGATTCCGCATCGATCTGAATAAAATTCTGATTCCGTTTGAATCCGTTAAATGGTTTCAAATATGCAAAAATTTCTTATACTTGAACACTAAATTTATAAAAGATTTCACAATTTGAAATTATTGCGACTTATTTGTTCAAAATTCAGATCTTGGCAGAAATTGAGAAAAAATCAGCACAGTTTTGTAAAGAAATCGATTATATTCGACTGTCTATAAACCCAAGAATATATTATTCTTTACACTTTTTCCCAATATTACTGAAAGAGTGGTCAAAAATATTTTAACCTAATACTAAATATTTGATGCAAAAATTTGGTATCTATTACCCTATCTTGAGAAAAAAAAGCAAATTATTTCATTATGATAATTAAATGATTCATTTTTGAATTTGTGAAAACAATGTTTAATATGAGATGTTTTCTTTTCAAATTAAAGGTCACACAAAAATTATAATAAATTAAAAAATTTTATGGATAAGAAATCCACTATATATGCGTTGATTAATAATAGTATAACAATGATTAAAATGAATACTAACATGAATAAAAAGTGAAGTATGGAAACAAAATTCGAATTGAAAATTTTTCAAAACAAATATATAATTTCATCTGCTTTGATGTTCACAAAATCATGAAGACAATTTTTGGAAAAATTCATTTTTTCGACCTTTTTGAATTTTGAAGTTTTACCCTAAAACTAATAATTTTAAAATGTGGCAGCCGCTGGACCGGGAAATGAGCAGAATTTTTTAAAACCGGAAACAACCGTTAATTTAGTGGTTAAACAAATGTAAACGTCCGATTGAAACTTTATAAACTATTTGCAATTTTAAAATAATTTGAAACGAATAAACTCATTATTAAACTCTTTTATATAATTTCAAATGACATACGTTCAAATATTGTTTCAGTTTATAAATTCCATTTTAACCCATTGCGAATTAAAATTTTAATGCAAATGTCGATAAGACCTAGTTTGCAGAGAAAGTGTAGAAAAAGCAGAGCCTCCTTGCATTTGTCTGCAAATGTTTCTCTCTATATGGTACTTTTTCCTGTAAATCTCAGTCACGCCTAATTTATAGAGAACTTGTAGAACGAAGCAGACTTCATCTGCTTCTTTCTGCAAGCAGTTCCTCGCGGTAAATTGCTTCTAAGTCCTTTTCCTGCAAATCTCGGTAAGACCTAGTTTGCAGAGAAAACGTAGGAAAAAGCAGAGCTTCCCTGCTTTTATCTGCAAATGTTTCTCTGTACATGGTACTTTTTCTTGTAAATCTCCAGCACACCTAATTTAAAGAGAATTTGCAGAATGAAGCAGACTTCGTCTGCTTCTTTCTGCAAGCAGTTCCTCTCGATAAATTTCTTCTAAGTCCTTTTCCTGCAAATCTCGTTAAGACCTAGTTTGCAGAGAAATAGTAGAAAAAAGCAGAGCTTCCCTGCATTTGTCTGCAAATGTTTCTCTCTATATGGTACATCTTCCTGCAAATCTCCGTCACACCTAATTTACAGAGAACTTGCATAAGATAGACAGAGAAATGCCGAGATTCTCTGCATTTCGTTGCAAATAATTTTTCTCTGCATACTAATTTTCACGCAAATATCCGTGAGATCAAATTAGCAGAAAAATTGAGGTGTTTTGCAGATAAAAGAAGGAAGATTAATCTGCATTTATCTGCAAACGTGATTGGAGAAAGGCCTCCGAAAAGATACAGGAAGATTTTTCCACCAGGGAAGATGATAAAAAAGGAAATAGTCCCAAAGTATTTAGAAAAGGGAAGGGGAGAGAAGATTTACCAGAATAGCAAGATTTAGATTGGGAAACGAGGTAAGAGAGGGACTGGATTGGGAGAAGGAAGAGAACAGAAAGTGCAGAATATGTGAATAGGAGCAGGAGACATGGGAGCATGTTTGGGAAGGATGTATGAGAGGGATGGAAGTTGAAGGAAGCTGTCAAGAGAATCTGGTGAAAATTCTAGGGGAGAATGGAATGGGTGAGGAGTAGATGAAGGAGTTGGAGGGAGCTAGAGGGGCGATTGAGAAAGAATGAAAGAATGGATGTGGAAAAATGGCAAAATGAGAATGAGCCAGAAGAGATGTGAAAGTGAAGGAAAGAGGAAACGGAAGTCGCATTTATTAGAAGCGTAAAGATCTGTAAATAGTTATTATGTAATAGTATAAGTAGATGAAGATGAGGATGCACTCGCACTCACTCTCTCGCTTTCGATCGCTCGCTCGCTCTTCCGATAGTAAAATTGCGCTATATGAGTATAGAAGTAAGGAGATAGGTATGAGAATTGATGTAAGTAGTTGTAAATATTTGTAAATAATAAGGATCATATAATATAAAGTTTGTAGATGGTCTTGTAAGAAACGGAGGTCATGTAAACCCTTAGGGGACACATTATGAATAAACAAGAAGTAGATGAATTGCGACTTGATTGCAAAACCACTTCTCTTCGAGGTGATCACTGCACAGTAAACTCTTGGTACTCTGAATAAAGTTTTCTAACCCCATTGGTGCAGCCCATTTTTCCAGCCATTCTGCATTACAATATGCATCGGGAATCTTAAATAAAAGTTAGTAATTCATATGTGTTAAAATATTTGAAGAAAAAATGTTCCTTTAAATTTCTCACACTCAATTCTTAGTTACATTTTTTTCTGTTATATGATAATACTTCATGCATTCCAGAAATAAGTTTTCTAACAAGGAAGGTACTACAGGTGCCCCTCGCCGATTCGATTCTCCCTGATATATGTTGTAGTACTCGAAAAACTAAGCGACACGTATTTTTTTCAGGAAAAAATTCACAGGAAAAAATAAGAAAATAAATATTTTGCACTTGAGACAAAAATAAAGTTGACGTGTTTCGCAAAAAAAAAAAAAAAATAGGTACAAAATTAATGTAGACAGCTACCCCTAAACACTTTTTATTTTGTGTCTATGATAATATATACTTTCCATACACACAAAAATTGGGAAATTAGTTTTATAACGAAGGAAGTAAAATAGAGTCCATCCAACACGAATAAAAAAATTACGCGGGGATAAACCGCCCCCCAGTTATGTAGAAAATTGCAAAATAAGTCTAAAATCGAGCAAAAAAATCCGAAGAAAATACATTTTGCACACAAAAAAGAGGGTGAAAGTATTTATGTATTTAAAGAAAAAGAGCATTGAAGAGGGTAACTATCCCTAAATTGTTTTACATATTTACCTTTATAATTGAATCTTGTGCGTATTATTTTCAAAGTTTGTTAAATCTTAATGTATGCGATCTGTTGTAAATGAATCACCTTGTTTTTGTCGCATGATAAAACTTATCACTATCGGTCTTGGAACTCGTCGTCCGAGCCGATCTTTCAGTCTTTGTCAAATTATAGATCTTTTCAAAATATAGCGTTCTTAACTCCGTTCACATTTAAATCACTTGTATCATTTGTGTGTGTGTAAATACATAAAGGTTGAACAAATGCCCAAAAATATTTATTACAAACAACCCAAGATTTAAAAAAAAACAAAAAGAAAATTTCATAGACTTTTTCTTTTGCAAGTTTTTCGTTTCTGATACTTGATTTTGACACAATTTATCCGTTTTTCCAACTAAGTTTACAATCGAGATTTGAGACCATTTTTCTAATTTTTCAGGTTTAAAAAAATTTTTTAGGTAAACTACATATTGCAGGGTGTCAAGAGAATGAAAAAAATATTCTCAAGATTCATGCGGGAAAATTTTAAATGATTGTCTTGTAATGAATTCTAAGAAAAAATTGAAAAAAATTACAACATTTTTTAAAATTATTTCCTAAAATTTGTAAAAAGACTGTAAAAGATTTTAAAGCAAAATTTTGCAATTTTTCCATATTAGATAATTTTACAAAAAAATTGAGTAAGGTTAAAGGATATTCAGATGTTTTGAAACGATTGAAAAATAATTAAAACTTGTAAAGGTTGTTTAAGAATTATGTAATGCTTCACGAAAATGTAAAAAAAATATTTTAGGTTCCTAGGAAAAATTAAAATAAGTTCTTACAGTAAAGTGTCCCGTATTTCCGCGTCCTTGAAACGTAAAGATTCGTTATTTTCAAGGCTGGAGGGGCCCCCACCTATACCGCGAGTGGGCAGGTTCTTTTGATCAAGCGAAGTTCATTGGCTGCTCCGGCCTTACATCGATGCGCCCCCTGCAAGCAACGTTTTCAACTACACATGCACCGAAAAAGCGCGGGTCGATTTCTGTTTCTCCACGCAGTTTCTCAGCTCAAGGGGCGCGAGAGGATTGCAACTCATGCATGGTAAACACCAGCAGCGTAGGAACAAAGACACAGTTACTCGCATGCAAAGATTGCGCGATATTATGTATTCCAACTGAAAACGTTGCAGACGTCCCCGATTTGCGCAGTTGAAAATGTCGCCGTCCTTTAGCCAGTGTTTTTGTTGACGAATGACGTGAAAAATGTAAAATTTTTTGGAAACAGTACAAGTTTCCAACTAAAATCAATATAATAGAATCAAAAAGCAACTCAAATATTTCGCACCAATGCTAGGCTAGGTAGAAATGTCAGGCATCAGCAAGGTTAGCATATTATAGGACTGTAATATTTCTTAAGTGTAAAATCTTTTTTCTCATTCATGTCCCATTCTTTTCTACAGTGGCGACCTTTCCGTGTCACGAAATACAAGCAACTTTCCGAAATTTGAGGTTACTGATTTGAGGTGCCACTAACCTGAAATTTAGGATATTTTATTTTATTTAGTGAAACTGAAAGGTCGTCAATCGGCAAAAGAATGGAACGTGATTGAGAAAATACATCCCTGGTGGAAGTTTCGAAATGTAATTGAGTCCGTTCGAATCCGAACAATTCTAATTCATACCGATCGAATAAGAACGAATGCGAACTCCGTTTCCGTCTGATTCCGACCTTCTGGTTGAAAGCTAAGTCCAGTCCGAATGATTCCGTCCGATTAGGATTGATTATCTTTTAGTTCGAATTGATGCCTCAGATCCGTATGTTTACGAGCAAATCTAAAAGAAATTTTCATTCTGTCTGAATCCGCCTGATACCAAAATATCATTCCGAATGGCATTGAATCATTCCGTGCTTCAATCAGAATGATTCCGCACCATTTTGAACAAAATTTTCACTCTGTCTGAATCCGGCGCAATACGGTAGCTCATTCCGAATGATTCCGTTTGTTCCACTCCCAGTCCGAATGATTCCGTAGCAAAAAATTTCATTCCGTATGAATCCATCCCATGACACGAGCTCATTCCGAATGATTTCGTGCCATTCCTCCTTCAGTCCGAATAATTTCGTACATCTCAGAATGAAAATTCCATTCCGCCTGACTCTGTGACAAGGCGCGAGTTCATTGCGAATGATTGCGTGCCATTCAGCACTCGGTCCGAATGATTCCGCATCAATATGAATAAAATTCTGATTCCGTTTGAATCCATTAAATGACACGAGTTCATTCCATTTTATTCCGTGCTATGCCGAATTCACTCCGAATGATTCGGCACTTATCAGAATACAATGTACATTTCATCTGAATCCGTCAAATAACGCGACGTCATTCCGACTGATTCCGCATCATTCTAAACTCAGTTCGATTAATTCCACAATTATTAAAATAAAACGCCCACTCAGTGCTCGATCCAAATACAATTGCTCGAAATTATTCTGAATGACACGGAATCAGTCGGAATCAGCTCGAGTTATCTGGCGGATTCAGACGAAATGGGATTGTATCATTCGGAGTGTATTCGGATTGTCACGGAATCAATAGGAATCAGCTTGAGTTATCTTGTATGTATGCATATGTATGTATATATATATATATATATATATATATATATATGTATATATTCGGTT
>CAKNWW010278692.1:5978-17638 GCA_932074435.1 Andricus kollari
CATGGTACAAAAATGTCGTATAATTTAAAAAATGACCAACTATTTACAAGAATTTTTTTAATAAAAATCAATGCGTATCATATTCAAATAAAATTTAGTAATATTTATAAAAGGTATTAATGTTTTTCATTTTTAAACTTAATTTATGCAGAATACAGTTTTTATTTGAAATTTCACCACGGTTTTTTGTACCATGCTTGACCCTAAGGCAGAATCAAGGAAAAATATTCTGAAAATATGTTCATTAGTTATTAAAATACTTCAAAGACTTACCTTTAACATTATTTTGTCCTTTAAAAATCATTAGGTATTTCTTTATAAAATAAATTTTGTTACATTTATTTTACAATTATTCACAATTAATTTCCAATTACAATTATTTCACAATTGAAATAAAATTGTAATTACTAAATTTTTGTAATGCTGAGATGAAAATTTTAAGACATTGAAGGCTTTAAAAAGTTGTTGTATATTAAGAAAGCATATATGAGGTAAAGTTAATCATTTTTGGCTTTTTCTCTTAAAATCCCCAAAGTTATGATTATAGTCTAAAATAGCATGAAAAGAAAGGTAATTATCAGAGGTAAGCATACAATAAAAATGTTGATTAATTTAATAAATTGAAAAAAGGAATTATTTATTATGATTTTAACTTTACAATATTAAAAATCGATTAAAAAATAAAACATAAATAATGAAAAATTAAACTGTATTCCAGGTAGAATCAGATAGTCTAAAACATTACATAAGAATTCCTGAAATACATAATCATTAAATATTTCAAGACTTCATTACATGTATTTGAAGTCTTTCCTTGAAACGTGCATTTTTTAAAACAAAAATCAATGCAAACCTCCTAATAGCCAACGAAACCGAACCGTGAAGTCAGGCGACCTCGGCCCGAGCCTCGGGTTCGTGCTCGTGCATTTTCGGATTTACACGAGGCTGGCTGAGTTGACCGTCGAGGAGAGAAACCGACCACGTGATGTAAAATAAACGAGCAAAGTGGGGGAACCTCTCCCCTTCATTCTTTGCTCGATTTTCCTCTCGCCTTTTCTTAGGTCGTTTTTGCTTTCGCGCGTTTTTACTTCGCTTCTGCGTATATTTTTTTTTTGGGTTCGCTTTTGCTCTCAGCGTTCCAACTATGCAATAATCCTAGACATAATTTATATACAAGTGAAGCGACTGCTTTCTCAAAATATAGTTAAAATAACCATGATATATTCCTTCAGCAATATGCATCCTTCCCTAACCCTTATCAGATAAATTTCTGAATTAACAGTAACATAATAAGGATGGCTTAATGTTTTAATAATAATAATAATATTAATAATTATAATAATTTGATTTCATTTTCATTTGGTTTCTCCCTTTGGTTAGCTCAAGACCACGAAACTGTGATGCGCTTCGATTACGAAGCCGAGAAAGATACGGTACCTTCGACAGAATAGGGAACGGTCTTCATAGAAAAATTGTATGACAAACACCCTGCGCTGTGGCTCTTCAAAAGACGTGACTTTATTCTACAGAATTAAAACTATATTATACAGAAATCTTCCCTTCATAGAGAAATTCGACCGGATTTCATGAGAAGATAGACCCAGCGAAGCTACACTTCAAATGCAGGAGGAGTGTCAACAATCTCGGAGTGGGATGAAGTGGACAAAGAAACTAAACAAATGTTTTGTTCGTACTAATTTTTGAGCCAGAATAATTGTGAAAAACGCACAAAATAAATGAATAACATGTAGCAGGCCAAAAATCCTCCATCTCTGTTAATGGAAGAAGACAAGTATACCATACTCCAGATGCTTCGGCTGTAGAGGCAATGGCCGAAGTTCTAGGCCGAGACGCTGAGACTGCCAGAATTGACGTCTTTGTCGAAGTACAGTTTTCAGAACAACGCCTACTTTTGATACCACAACAACCGAATAAAAAAACAAACAACACCAAAGCGTCAGAAAACCTTATGCGGCTTGAAGAGAACTTCAAACATGCTCCACTGAAATTTTAAGATGTGGAATAGAGTGATACAAAGAAATTTTTGCATTTCATGCGAGACCACTTGGATCCTCAACGAGTACCAAGGTAAAAATTTCTTTAAAAATGTTAGCGAAATCGATTGATATTTGGAGGTCGCTCAACGCAATTGCTATAAACAAATAGGCGTATTTTATACAAATATCAATTAAATGGCTGAAAAATTTTTTTGTGGACCCTTAATGATTCTTCTGACAAATAATGTTGACCTGATTCCAAAAAATTATTCATGATATTTAATAACAAATTAATAATTAGCAAATATGTAGATATTAGTTAACAAATATTGTTTGCAACAATTTTTTTTCTTCCAAAATCTGTAAAAACATTTGTGATAGGTCTACAAACAATTATCTATTCGCTAAAACACTCGCCCTCATTATGATACTTGTAATTTCTGTAATATTTCAAAGTAATACATGCAATAACTTTGAATTTCACTCGAGGTTCGCATTTCTTGAAAAAGAGGGCGCCGGTTTCTACACCGCATCGCATGTTTTGTACGAATTTTTTATATGAAATACAGTTAATTTATTAAGAATGTTTTGCGATAATACTTTTTCTTTCGTACCTCTAAACCGTATACAAAATTCCATTCTCTGTAAAAAAACAAGGAAAAATGGCACAAAATAGTTATAATTGATCCCATAAACTTTCAGCAATATTCTTACCCATGGTAATATAATGTATCTTCTGGTACACGTGTCGGGAAAATCACTCAAAGATCTAATATTTTCTGACAAATAATAATATTTAACAATAAGGGCGAGTGCTTTAGTGAATAAGTAATTGTTTATAGACCTATTACCAATGTTTTTACAGATTTTGGAAGAAAACAAATTATTGCAGACATTATTTGTTATCTAAGCCATATTTACTAATTGATAATTTATTATTAAATATCATGATCAATGATATTGGCTTTATTGATACTTATTGCCACATTAACACCCAGGTATTACCAATATACCTGATTGAATACCTACCTATTATACAGGTGCCAACACGTGTATACTGCGCAACAGTTACCACAATTAAAACACTAGGATTCAAATCTAGACCTGAGAGTAATAGCCCCCCAGGTGATAAAGTTATATATAGCTTATATATATATATATTACGGATATTTTTTCATAGGATGCGTATTTCTTGAGATATTTTGATGTCTCAAGTTAAAAAAACACCCTGTATAAACTATAAATAACTTTTTCACCTGGGACCACCTATCGTAGAGGTAGAAATTATTCACCACGGAAGATGACAATTAAGGACAAGGTCGGACTAGCCCAGATTCAAATGGTCTAGCACCGAAATGGAAAATATAAACGAAACTATCCGCGTGCAGATGACAAAACACCGAATGAACCATACAAATTCAGCATGCAAAATTTTTGTTGGGAAGGTTCATCGCATATCACACAACTAAACCAGTGTACAAGATCAACTGAACGTGGATACTAAGACTAAAACAGAGAAAATTACAGAGGAGAAGGAAGACAAATGGTTACTGACGAGTGTTGGAAGCGTAACGAGTAAGCGTCAGTGAAATTGACTCCGGTCCAGGGAATCGAACCCTTGGCCACAGCTTCGAAGCCCGATGCGTTACCACTGCGCTAATCACGGAGTCGGTGATGAGTTACATACTGTCATCCGATAACCTACTACACAACCGCTAACACTTTAGATGAGTCTTCGGGGTAAAAAGGGGGAAGCTGTGTGACGTGTAACATGTAACACGTTACCCCTTCCTTTCTATTTCAGGACGTCCCCTATACTCTAAGGAAAGAAGCAGGGTGTTTTTGTTGGATGGTCACTAACATAACTACTGTGGCGCAACCCCAGAACGACACGGTAGGGTCCTCTGACACCGGCCCCTATCTATTGGATCTATCGCCGATCAGGTAGAATCCTACCTCATCCGGTGTGATCTAAAGCCAAAACACCATGTGGGTAATTTTTGTTGAGCGTCAAATTTGTGAGCAAACTCTCAAATTAATAGGTTAGATGGGATTTTAGATTATCGAGATATCGTTGATGTCAGAGATAAATTTTATTGCTTATTGTCTTAAAATTGCAAGAATGGTGGACCTGCTGGCCCCCAAGCGATGGTAAATTTCGTCAGCGTGGCACGATGGCATTTTCGGAGGTACCGGAGTAGTACACAGTTGAGGGAGGGGTCAGCAAATCTGTGAATTTGTTACGGTTCCATTGTTAAAAGAAAAGGGGTCTGGAGAGACCCGATGATCCGTTAAGTAATTTAAGTATGGTCTGTTGGTAGTATCAAGATAACTAATCGGCGGTCTTCGGGGATGCTATTAAGTTTTTCTCGTTTCAAGTTAAACTTGGCGCATTATTCTTCCCCAACATCCATTCCAATTTGCCGAGTGTAATACTCGACAATCCCTAGACCTATATATTGTACATCTTTATTTCTAGCGTAGATCTTGAGATCATCTATGTAAAATACATTAGTGATCTTATGCGTTCTATATCCGGGTTTGCCGCACTAGTATCCTTGGGAATGGCGAAGTGCGTTTTCATCCAGTGCACGCTGGGCTCCGTAGACTTCTCTCTAAAATGTCATGACCTCCTCCGATTTAAACGGGTGGTCGACAGTAACTGGAGAGACTCGAAAGAGTCGAGATGGGTCAGAGAAAAACTGTCAATTTTCTCTGACCCATCTCTCTTCCCGCTCGATACTTCTCCTAGCGTCAGATAGTAACTGTATTCTTTCAGCACTATGCTGTCTGATCGTCAGCAGCCTTAACTTGCTGAGGATGTGAGTACGGATCTGCATTTTTCGTGCGTACTGCCTTACCCAGTCTATCGTTGCGGTAAGTTGATGCCTTCGTCTTATGATAAGCCGATGATTTTGTTGTACGGTTTGCAAACGCAAAAGTTCTCTTTGCATCATACATAATACTGTTAATTGTCCAGAGGTCGGACTCTTTGGAAAAATCTTCATAAAGCGCATCGTCCAGCTTAGGCAGATCTTTCGGTTTGAGAAATACCTGGATGTTAATGTTTCTCCTAACCATAAAGCCTTCCTCTATTGGATGCCTGCGGTCGGTTGCTCTCAGTGTCGTCTCTGTTTCTCTTCTGCCAGCTTGATCTTTTTTCTGGCTGAGGTAGAGAAGGCGCTCTGCTTATATAACTTCTTTTTCCGAGGTCATCGGCACAGTTTGTAGAAGTTGATGCGACAAGAGTGAGAGCTCTGGGTGTTGCTCGCATCATAGAGCATGCAGTCGCGCCATGTAACCTAGCCCCTCAGGGGCCATACTGGTATCCTAACACTCCAAAAGGTTGTCTTTCTAAGGACGCGTCCATTGGCTTTCTCATAGGCCCTTCGGTTCGATTCCAAAGTAACCGAAACCAGATGTATATAATTATAAAAATGGGTTAAACAACCACCGCAGGATCCCACTGAGAGTAACTGCCACATCTCACGACCGTGAGATGGATGGACACAGGGCACGACGAAATCACAACGAGTGCTTTGGCTGAATCAACTCGAAGGGTAAAACCCAGGATGAATCAAAAGAGTCAAAGACGATTACATCAACTGAACAAGAAGGTTGGTTAAGCAAGACAGAATGCTTCCTGTGTTTAGTGTGTTATTGACTACACAACATCTGGTAGACGTTCACGGAAAGGGTTCGAAAGTTCGACTAAGAACTGAGGATGTACAATCACACACTGAACAAGTCAAAACTGCTGACAATCAAGCAGCATATTGTTTTCAAAATAAACGTGCTATCTGACGCAAGAATGAAAATAAAGAAGAGGGAGAGATGGGACAGGGAGAATCATCAGTTTCTCGCTGACCGATCGCTCCTCTTCAGCGATCTCTTGCAAGAAGATACTGATAATATTATCCACTTCAAGGAGTTTTGCGACAACCTCATAACATCTGAGGAGGAATGTCCATCAATCACTGCCGTAGAGGTAAAAAAAGTACTTAGCGGCACGACAAACTTTTCCTCTGCACCTTAAGTCTTCTGTTCCGCGACTTTACATCTCACGCCGTCAAAGTGGTCGCGAAATACTGAATCTCGAATTTCTTCACAACAGGATTATTCTGGGCAGAGAATACATAGACGCAAATGGACAAGACCCTCATCTTGAAATGGCCAGGAACCACAAAGAAAGGGCAAAGGAGCGTTTCTGTACAAAGTAGAGGAGGAGACTGCTGAAGAACTTGGTCTTGACTTCAATATCAGGGGTGAGAATAACACAGCTCCACAAAAAAAATTGAGAAAAGTACCCCTGGAGTCTGACTATGTCTATCATATGTTTTCGGGGTCGCTGAATCCAAATTCGGGGTCCGTTTGGCTCCATCACGCCAGATTTTGTCCATAACCTCAAAAAGCATGAAAATCGCTGATGCAAGGTGAAACATCATTCGTACCTATGAAAGGTGGTCATATCCTATGTTTTCGAGGTCGCTGAGTACGGTTCCGGAGTCGTTAAGGTTCTATGAAGTCAAGCTTCGTCCCTAACCTCAAATAGAAAACGGTGAATTGGTAAGTTTATGTAAACCAAATATTTTTTCAATGCAAAGTGGTCATATCCTATGTTTTCGAGGTCGCTGAGTACGAATTCGTAGTTGTGGTGGTGCATTTAAAAAATAACTGTTTTACATAAAATTACAAATTCACCGTTTTTCTTTGAGGTTAGGGACGATGCGTGACGTCATAGAACCACAACCACTGCGGATTCGTACTCAGCGACCTCGAAAACATAGGATATGACCACTTGGCATAGATATGAATGATGTTTCACCTTAAGTCAGCGATTTTCATGTTTTTCGAGGCTATGGACGAAATATGACGTGATGGAGCCAAACGGACCCCCAATTTGGATTCGGCGACCCCGAAAACATATGATAGACATAGTCAGACTCCAGGGGTACTTTTCTCGATTTTTTTTGTGGAGCTGTGTAATGCATTAAACATTATTCATCTCGAGTACTCACTCCTGAAGGCCCTGACCAGGAAACACAGAAGAATAACTTCCGTGAACAGCTTCTCGAAAAGAGGATTCGCGACATCTTCCACAGAAATATGAAGAATCAGTCGATGTCCTAGGAACAGACCTTCGCTTTCCTGAAATTACCCGGATTGAAGTCGGTCATGGAGGGTTTCATTTTGGCGTGTCAAGACGGTGTTATTTCCACTTAAGCATACCGTCGTCACATTTAGAGCCAAAACATTCCTGATGATAGCTGCAGATCGTGTCATGCACAACCCCGGGAACCAAGGACACATACTGTCTAGTTTTCCAACTCATGCGGGAACGACGTACGTCCAAAGATGCAATGAGGAACTAAGAGCGTGCTTTATTACCATCTCTGTCACTCTTGCGGCATTAGCTCTGAAACCGCTCCGCCAAACGCTCCTAGGGAAATAGGATATACTCGTAGCTGAGAAAAGCCGCATATACTGGAACTTCATATGCTCGGCAATTGTTCCAGACATAGTTCTCCTTGATTTCGAGAAAAGAACCATATTCGTTATTGAGTTTTCGGCACCAGGCGACATGAACATCACAGCCAAGGAGAATGAAGAGGAAGAGAGGTATAAAGAACTTATAAGGGAGCTACGTCGGGTATAACCGGAATATTCTGTTCAGATTATCAGATTATCGGTGCTGTTGGAGGTACCAATCTTCTACTGTTTAATAGCCTGAACAGCATCCCTGCGTGTGAACGAAATGCTAAGAAACTTGCGGGAAAAATGAAGAAAGCGGTCGTCTTTGGGTCACTCCGTGTTTTTAGGGTGGCCGAGACTTTTACCCGAGCGTCGTATTAAGGTCACCGCAGACTGTAATCGCTTATCTCACAGTCGTAAGACGTGTTTACAGCTGAAACGTTACCACGATTTCGCCGGAAGATGGGGAACTTAGGTAGAATGGTACCCGCTCCCAGTGAAATCCCGCGGTTTTCCTTATGCCAGATGCGTCATTGGGTTGCGGATGAAGGGCCTCTGTACCAAGGGTTACTGCTGAATATATCTACAAACTAAATAAGCAGTCGCGGACAATGGTCCATGGATGGTCCCAACAGAAAAATCCTCAAGCCAAGGAGTAAGCAACCGTCCGAAGGGTACATGGTATCAGAAATTGGTTTCTAAATCAGCGCCTCTGGGATATTGGGCGATTTGCAGAGTATATAGCCTTACTATCGCATGCGGGGGTCTGTAAGGGCGGACAAACGCTCTCCGTAACTGCTCGTGGGAACAGAACCGTACTAGTGCTTCCGCCAAAGTTCTGACTGCATCCTATACAGCACAATTGATGGACCAGAGGTGGGATTCTTCGAAAAAACCTCCTCGAAACGCGTCGTCCAGTTCAGCCGGATCTTTAATCTTTGATAATTAAGACATTAGGTGAATGATAATAAACAAAACCAACATATTACTCTGGTTTTCAATCATTTCCCTTGCTTATTTTCATAAGTATTCGTTTTACGATAATGAGATGTTAACAAAAATTGTGGATATAAACTTGAAATTTTTTTTACTCTACCAATTTTTAGATACCATAAGCATATTAGAAGAAGAATAGTTTTTGGGACAAGGAAAAGCATTTTTTAAATTTATTATGGCTATAATTAGGTAACGGTTTCAGAACATAGCAATATTCGTAGACTTAAAGGCGGCGTTTTGCTCCTTTTACCGAGTCGAGATAGAAAAAGTTATGGTGAAAAAGAGGATACGAGAGGGCCTAATAAAGCTGAATAAAGCCTTATTAATCTGAGATTTAGAAGAAGAAATTAAGAGAAAGGCATGGGGAGGAGTTAGGATGGGAGAGAAAAAGATATATAGTGTTGATGGAAGAGGATGAAGACGGGATGACGGGCTTAATTACAGAATTGGATAAATACTTAGATGGGGAAAAGTTCAATTTAAATGTAGAAAAGGCAAACATAATGAGGTTTAGAATACGAGGGGAAAAAAAGAAAGAATGGACTGGGAGATGGAGGACACCTGGATATATGATGAGAGAAGAAGCACAGACGGATCAATTAAGTTCTAGAGCGGGTAAGAGGGCATGGCAATTTAAGACGAAGTTAGAGGAGGGAAAGGGAGGGGAGTTAGCGAAAAAGTGTTTGAAATAGGTAGAAGAAAGGAGAGGGAGGGCGTTAGAACTAACAAGATGGGAAGAAGAAAGGGCCGAGCCTTTTAGTGCTAGAGATACAGGAGAGGAGTACCAAAGTATTTAGCAAAGGGGTGGGGAGAGAGAAGATGGAGCAGAATAGCAAGATTAAGATTGGGAAAGAAGATAAGGGATGGGATGTATAGGGAAAAGGAAGAGAACAGAAAGTGCAGAATGTCTGAATGCAAGATAAAGGAATTTGGCAAGAGAATGCGGTGAAGATTCTAGGGAAGGATGGAATGGACGAGGACTGGATGAAGGAGTTGGAGGGGGTTAGATGGGCGAATAAGAAAGAATCAAAGAATGGACGTTGAAAAATGGCAAAATGAACATGAGATAGAAGAGAAGTGAAAGTGAAAAAAAAAGGAAACGGAATTTGCATAGATTAGAAGCGTAAAGATCTGTAAGTAGTTATTATGTAATAGTATGAGTAGATTAAGATGCGCATGCGCTCGCTCACACTCGCTTGCTCTCTCGCTTCCTCGTTTCGATCGCTCGCTCACTTATCCGACCTTTTCTATTGTGTTGCGCTCCGCCTCGACGGAACTCCAGCTCGAAGCTCGACGAGGCGTTGTGGTGCTTAACCGGAGACTACTGTGTACGTTGCGATGGTACATTTAAAACTAAATTCCCATTTAATCTAGCCGCCTCTAACACGGTAACGTTAACGCGTTACAATTTTGGCTTACTGTAATGCAAACTAACGTACGTTACTGCACGTTACTTCAATAAATTTGTTCATGGTATTGATACTTCATTATATGTCATGATAACCAATCAAGAGATATATTTTCATTATAGAAGAAGGCTAATTCTACTTTTCAATGAAGCATGCAGTTCTTTTTTGCTTTTTAATTAAATATATTTGTGAATTGATGGTATTCATACTACATTATATGTCTTGATAAGCAATCAGGAGACATATTTTCATTAAAGAAAAAGGCTGATTCTACTTTTCAATGAAACATGTAGTTCTTTTTTGCTTCTTAATTAAATATATTTGTGACCATTTTCATAATCTTTTAAAAAAAAATTGTTTGCAATCTAATATACGTATTAGAGCAGCACCTCATATCTAATGAATTTCAGAACATTTTTAAACCTCTAAATTTAAGAACTGTTTACCGCTACGGAATTTTTCATGCGGCTAACTATCTAACTAATAGTGGGGATAGGGATGGTTCATTAAGTCCTCGGTTTCACATTTGACACTTGTTTATTTTTACCCACATTAAATGCATGTCAGGTGAAATTTGCATGATTAAATTGTCAAGTGGAATCTGCGTATGTGTCGGGGATTACCAAACTTATTTTAAATTACTTGAATAAAAAACAAAACAAAAACATTGCCAACTTCATTGACAAGTGGACTATGCCTACTGGGGATCACGACGTTAAAAAATGGTCCTTATTCTCGACCTCCATAGTGGTGTGGAACAGAGTCATTTAAATTTTAAAAGTACATACCATCGCAACGTAGATAGTAGCTTTTGGTTGTGCACCACAACGCCTCGCCTCGTCGAGTTTCGAGCTGGAGTTCCTTCGAGGTGAAGCGCAAAACAATAAAAAAAGGTTAGCCAGGCCTCAGGTATCCGATGGTACCCTGACATGTGTTTAAGCCAGAGCTAGATATAAGAATTGGTGTAAATAGTTGTAAATGTTTGTAAATAGTAAGGATAAGATAATATAAAGTTTGTAGATGGTCTTGTAAGAAACGGAGGTCATGTAAACCCTTAGGGGACACATTATGGATGTGATGCCAAATGATAGATATAATAAGTGATATAACACTCCGCGCGTTTAAGACACGAACCTACAGTCGTCTGGTACGAGTGAAAACGAACTTTATTATGTACGAGTGTTTGTGTTAAAAATATTTGGGACCTGGCAAGATGAAAATTGGTACTGAGTAACCAAAGAACCTCACTTATGACCAGTGACACAATTGCACTGAGTGAACCAGTGAAATCTCACTGACCGTCAGTCACACACTTCTGGTTGTTTCAGCCAGGGAGATTTCACTGGATTTATTGCTACGAATAAGAAAATTAATTCCAAGTTGAAGATGACTTTTCGACTTTTTTGCAGTTTTGAACTCAAACATGTTTGAGGGAGCGCTTAGAATCATCCTATTGAGTACTTCCAGGATCAAACTTTATTATTCGACTTATATTTTAATCAAATCAAAAAGCGTTTTCACTTTTTAATAAAAGCCTTTTTTGGATCACCTTTGTAATCAGCAGCAACAAAAAACTTTGTTTACAAACTTTTACAAGCGTTAATCATTTTTATAAACATTTAAAATGCTCTTTATTTATCTTTTGAGCGGCTATATTGATTTTAACATTTTGATTTTTGAAAATCTGACTTCATATTCGTAAGATGTGATGCACATCATACATCAGACAGTTGGGGGAGAGGATTTGGCAAATTATGACAAAGTGCATGGGAAAGGGGGGGGGGGG
>CAKNWW010278702.1:4608-20583 GCA_932074435.1 Andricus kollari
CGAAGAAATTAGTTTATTGCTTTTAGTCTTGAATGACGAATTGAATTGGAAATCAGGTGAAGGGGACTATTTTTGGATCTTTTATGTTTTTTGAGTTTTACGTTTTGAGTTTTAATATGAGAACTGTTGATCTCACGTGATTTTCTCAAAGGGAATAAAGACTGAATTTCTTTGGAAAACCCCAGTACAAATTTTTATTTTTTCCACATTTGGCTATTTTGGGATCTTTTATGTTTTTTTAGTTTTACGTTTTGAGTTTTAATATGAGAACTGTTGATCTCACCTAATTTTGTCACAGGGAATAAAGACTGCATTTCTCGAGCACAACCCAGCACAAGTTTTCTTTTCTACAAATTTGGCTATTTTGGGATCTTTTATGTTTTTTGAGATTTACGTTTTGAGTTTGAATATGAGGACTGTTGATCTCACGTAATTTTGTCAGAGGATATAAAGACTGAATTTGTCGAGGACAACCCAGCACAAGTTTTCGTTTCTCGAAATTTGTCTTTGTTTGGATCTTTTATGTTTTTTGAGTTTTACGTTTTGAGTTTTAATATGAGAACTGTTGATCTCACGTGTTTTTGTCAGAGCGAATAAAGACTGAATTTCGCGAGCACGAACCAGCACAAGTTTTCATTTCTCCAAATATGACTATTTTTGGATCTTTTATGTTTTTTGAGTTTTACGCTTTGAGTTTTTATATGAGAACTGTTGATCTCACGTGTTTTTGTCAGAGCGAATAAAGACTGAATTTCTCGAGCACAAACCAGCACAAGTTTTCATTTCTCCAAATTTGACTATTTTTGGATCTTTTATGTTTTTTGAGCTTCACGTTTTGAGTTTTAATATTAGAACTGTTGATCTCACGTGATTTTCTCAGAGGGAATAAAGACTGAATTTATTCGGCAAAACCCAGCACAAGTTTCCTTTTCTCCAAATTTGACTATTTTGGGATCTTTTATGTTTTTTGAGTTTTACGCTTTGAGTTTTTAATATGAGAACTGTTGATCTCACGTAATTTTGTCAGAGAGAATAAAGACTGAATTTGTCGAGCACAACCCAGCACACGTTTTCGTTTCTCCAAATTTGTCTTTGTTTGGATATTTTATGTTTTTTGAGTTTTACGTTTTGAGTTTTAATATGAGAACTGTTGAACTCACGCACGTGTTTTTGTCGAAGGGAATATAAAGACTGCATTTCTCGAGCACGACCCAGCACACGTTTTCGTTTCTCCAAATTTGGCTATTTTGGGATCTTTTATGTTTATTGAGCTTCACGTTTTGAGTTTTAATATTAGAACTGTTGATCTCACGTAATTTTCTCAGAGGGAATAAAGACTGAATTTCTTCGGCAAAACCCAGCACAAGTTTTATTTTCTCCAAATTTGACTATTTTGGGATCTTTTATGTTTTTTCAGTTTTACGTTTTGAGTTTTAATATGAGAACTGTTGATCTCACGCACGTGTTTTTGTCAGAGGGAATATAAAGACTGCATTTCTCGAGCAGGACCCAGCACAAGTTTTCTTTTCTCCAAATTTGGATATTTTGGGATCTTTTATGTTTTTTGAGTTTTACGTTTTGAGTTTTTAATATGAGAATTGTTGATCTCACGTAATTTTGTCAGAGAGAATAAAGCCTTAATTTGTCGTGCACGACCCAGCACAAGTTTTCTTTTCTCCAAATTTGGCTATTTTGGGACTTTCTATGTTTTTTGAGTTTTACGTTTTGAGTTTTAATATGAGTACTGGTGATCTCACGTAATTTTGTCAGAGGATATAAAGACTGAATTTGTCGAGGACAACCCAGCACACGTTTTCGTTTCTCCAAATTTGTCTTTGTTTGGATCTTTTATGTTTTTTGAGTTTTACGTTTTGAGTTTTAATATGAGAACTGTTGATCTCACCTGATTTTCTCAGAGAGAATAAAGACTGAATTTGTCGAGCACGACCCAGTACACGTTTTCGTTTCTCCAAATTTGGCTATTTCGGATCTTTTACGTTTTTTGAGTTTTACGCTTTGAGTTTTTATATGAAAACTGTTGATCTCACGTGTTTTTGTCACAGCGAATAAAGACTGAATTTCTCGAGCACAAACCAGCACAAGTTTTCATTTCTCCAAATTTGACTATTTTTGGACCTTTTATGTTTTTTGAGCTTCACGTCTTGAGTTTTAATATGAGAACTGTTGATCTCACGTGTTTTTGTCAGAGGGAATATAAAGACTACATTTCTCGAGCACGACCCAACACAAGGTTTATTTTGTCTAAAGTTGACTATTTTTGGGTCTTTTATGTTTTTTGAGTTTTACGCTTTGAGTTTTTATATGAGAACTGTTGATCTCACGTGTTTTTGTCAGAGCGAATAAAGACTGAATTTCTCGAGCACAAAGCAGCACAAGTTTTCATTTCTCCAAATTTGACTATTTTTGGATCTTTTACGTTTTTTGAGCTTCACGTTTTGAGTTTTAATATGAGAACTGTTGATCTCACGTGATTTTCTCAGAGGGAATAAAGACTGAATTTCTTGGGCAAAACCCAGCACAAGTTTTCTTTTCTCCAAATTTGACTATTTTTGGATCTTTGATGTTTTTTCAGTTTTACGTTTTGAGTTTTAATATGAGAACTGTTGATCTCACGCACGTGTTGTTGTCAGAGGGAATATAAATACTGCATTTCTCGAGCACAACCCAGCACAAGTTTTCTTTTCTCCAAATTTGGCTATTTTGGGATCTTTTATGTTTTTTGAGTTTTACGTCTTGAGTTTTAATATGAGAACTGTTGATCTCACGTAATTTTGTCAGAGAGAATAAAGCCTTAATTTGTCGTGCTCGACCCAGCACAAGTTTTCTTTTCTCCGAATTTGGCTATTTTGGGACTTTTTATGTTTTTTGAGTTTTACGTTTTGAGTTTTAATATGAGAACTGTTGATCTCACCTGATTTTCTCAGAGAGAATAAAGACTGAATTTGTCGAGTACGACCCAGTACACGTTTTCATTTCTCCAAATATGACTATTTTTGGACCTTTTATGTTTTTTGAGCTTCACGCCTTGAGTTTTAATATGAGAACTGTTGATCTCACGTGATTTCCTCAGAGGGAATAAAGACTGAATTTCTTGTGCAAATCCCAGCACAAGTTTTCTTTTCTCCAAATTTGGCTATTTTGGGATCTTTAATGTTTTTTGAGTTTTACGTTTTGAGTTTTAATATGAGAATTGTTGATCTCACGCAATTTTGTCAGAGGGAATAAAGACTGAATTTGTCGAGCACAACCCAGCACACGTTTTCGTTTCTCCAAATTTTGCTATTTTGGGATCTTTTATGTTTTTTGTGTTTTACGTTTTGAGTTTGAATATGAGGACTGTTGATCTCACGTAATTTTGTCAGAGGATATAAAGACTGAATTTGTCGAGGACCACCCAGCACACGTTTTCGTTTCTCCAAATTTGTCTTTGTTTGGATCTTTTATGTTTTTTGAGTTTTACGTTTTGAGTTTTAATATGAGAACTGTTTATCTCACATGATTTTCTCAGAGGGAAGAAAGACTGAGTTTGTCGAGCACGACCCAACACAAGGGTTATTTTGTCCAAAGTTGACTATTTTTGGGTCTTTTATGTTTTTTCAGTTTTACGCTTTGAGTTTTTATATGAGAACTATTGATCTCACGTGTTTTTGTCAGAGCGAATAAAGACTGAATTTCTCGAGCACAAACCAGCACAAGTTTTCATTTCTCCAAATTTGACTATTTTTGGACCTTTTATGTTTTTTGAGCTTCACGTTTTGAGTTTTAATATGAGAACTGTTGATCTCACGTGATTTTCTCAGAGGGAATAAAGTTTGAATTTCTTGGTAAAACCCCAGCACAAGATTCATTTTCTCCAAATTTGGCTATTTTGGGATCTTTTATGTTTTTTGAGTTTTACGTTTTGAGTTTCGGTATCAGTTAGGTTTTTGGAATTTTTCTTTCCTTCACAAAATTGTGTATACTTTGAGCCGCCTAGCAGAACCTTTCTTCTTGCTCTAGTAAGAAGTTGCGGATCTAGCAACAAAAAAGTTTTTCAAAAATTGTGCGGGTAATTTTTGATTTTTATAAAACCGTTTACGGCACAAGTCTAGCATAATTTAGCACAGCTATCATTTTTTTGAAAAAATAAGTTTGCGGATCTATCTTCTGGGACATAAAGGTGGGGTTTCCCTGAAAATCCTTCTTTCATGTTTTCAAAATTCAATAACAAAAATTAAGAAGATTTTCCGGAAAAAATACTGAATTTCAAAAACAAATTCTGGCAACTTTGGTTAATTTACAGGTAATCTTCGAATTATTTTGAAAAATGAGAAAATGGTTTACTAAACTTTAAAATACTTATTCCTTTCTTTTCAACATGAAATAATTTATCCAGGTACTAAATGATTCTAATACCCTAAGCTGGACCTCTCTGCCTGATTTGAAATGGAGTTGGTAAAATATCACTGATTTCATTATTTGTTCTGGAATGCGTTTTTTATAAAGTCAAAACATTGTCACAATATTATCAACTTATATTATTTTACACTTTTATAATTTTAGAGAATAAGTTTTTTTTAAAGAATTATTTTTTATTATGTTTTGTTTGCTTTGAGATAATTTTTTGAAAAAATAAATACATGAGGAAATAAATATTGAAATAATAATTCAATTGTTCAAAATTTTGCCGAGTTCTCCCTTGAAATTTTATTTTAAATTCTCCGAAAATTATGATACATGGCATTTCAAATTCAACTTATTTCATATAAATATATGAACTTATTATGGCCAACGGCCATACCACGCTGGAAGCACCAGTTCCCGTTAGGTCACTGAAGTTAAGCAGTGTTGGGCGCGGTTAGTACTTGGATGGGTGACCGTCTGATACTACTGCGTTGCTGTTGGCGGTCGTGGGTGTGGTGAGCCCACACTTGTAGTTATTTACTACAAGAAACTATCCACCTAAAAAACACTACCCGAATCGGGTAGTGTCACGCTTACCCCTAGAGGCTCGCCGAAAGGGAAATAGCTTAATGATATACATACATTATGCAGTATTTTAAGAGGTTAATGGCCTGGTACATAATTAATTAAGGTAATTCAGTATGAAGTATTGGAAACACGACTACTCGTTCATAGTTTCTCGGGACCTTCCACAATTTTGCTTTTAATTCTTCCAAAGGCCATGAATAAAGTTCCTGCCTATTTTGATCTACTACGTGAATATTGAAGGAACTGGAGTTATGGGGCTTATCATACAGATCCTCTAATGGAAGGTGCTTCTTTCCTACCAAATATATATTGTTTTCCTCATATTCTATTATATTTAGAACTGATTCAATGGAACCATCTTTTAGTAAAACGCAGTTGTTTCTTGAACTATTGCAGTCGATCGAAAAAAGTTCATGATTGAGTATTTTGTATTGTGCAGTCCTCTTCAAATTATTATTGATCCATGGTCCGCTAAAATGACGCTGTTTGACAAATTTATTGGTATTAGTCGTTAGGTTGTTCCGGTTATCTAAAATTTCCATTTCAGGGTACCTTTTTGCCAACTGATATATAAGGGTTTACTTTTTTTTCTCAATTTTCTTTTTATGGTGGTCATATAATTTTCAAAACGAAATGCACTGAATGCGTCTACATATCCATATTTTTTTAAACCTTTACAAAGATGAAGTAAATTATGGAAATTGTGTGACATGAATTCTTTTCCGTAAAAAATTCAAATGTTTGAATGAAATATTCTAGAAGTTCTTGAGCGTAGCTGATGTTTTTTGGAATCTTAACCATAATTGGACTTGATAAGATTGTCATTGCTACATGTAAGGCCATGAAGTTTACATACATCTCTTCTTTCAAAATTCCTTTAAGACCTTGGTGGCCTAGAAAAATCTTTTGGATGACTTTTTCTTAATTTACTAACCTTACAGAAATTTTATCAATGTCACTAGAAGAAAGTTTCAAACCAGGAGAGTAGTTAAGGGCAACTATGGCTCTCCAGACGAGATAAGCCCCCACTCCTCAGTGTTTCTGTTTGCTCAGACGTGTGGCGCCTACCCCCACTCCTCGGATGTCTGGGCCTTATCTCGCTAAACGCATGTGTTTGTTTACAGTCTGATCATAATGATAAGGAGGTGTGAAAGAATAAATTTCTAGGAATTGTATGTCAGTATAACGATACATTTTTAAAGGTCTGTATGACGTAATATTCAAAAGTTGCAGTTATGGCTTCCTAGACTAACCTAATGCTAAAAAGAATAATTAACTGATATGATTTGACTTTCATAACTTTAATTCAGAATTAAAAAGCGAAAATATATAATTGAGAAATAGGAAAGAGTTAATCAAAGTTCAAACACAATCTTCAAAATTAAAAAGATATATCTTATTTTAATACGGTATGGGCTGTAAATAAGTGGAACACATCCACAAACATATGAAGTATAAAATTGTCTTTATTGAACAAGAGTTAAAATTTTTAATAAATTTGTAACATTTTAAATATTAATATATTACTATTATACTATTACTATTATATTATTATATACATATTATACATTTATATAAATATTTAAATTGCTTCAGGGTAAAGGGAAGCATAGGAAGGAGGAGGTGGGGAGAGGGAATCATATGAAGGAGGAGGTGGCACCTGGAGTGATATGGACATTGGCGAAAAGCGGCAAGGGGATGGTTCCTCGGTGCGTGAAGAGTGAGCTCTGGGTTTGGGAATTGTTACGGGTCGGGTTACTGGGCGGGAAAATAATCTTCGGGGTAAGGTAAAACGGGTTAGTGTGGTGTGGAAACTGGGAAGTAAGGGTATATAGGGTAATTGTTGTTGCTGTTGTTGTTGTGGTGGTGTAGCTCGGTGGTCATCTCTTTTATACGGATGTGACCGCACAAGACTACGTCGTTGAGTCCGCTCTAGTACGTTTTCTTCCGCCTCTGGTTCTTAATCTGTCGTGTCATCACCATCATCATATGTAGCTTGGAAACTGCCTGCAGCATCCAGCTCACCCATGCTGGGTGAGTGTCCAGTGATTGGACCACTGCTAGTGTTTGTCCAATGATATGTGAAACAAAAAATAAGATTAAAATTGATGTCATTTATCAATAAATTAATTAATTCATACCTTCTCTAACACTAGGCACGTGAGACAGAGCGATGTTTTGGGTGGTAAATGCTGAATATATTAAAAGAAATAAATATCAACAATTCTATTTTACTTATATTTACACGGATTTATATCCGTAGGGTAGAGAATCATAATCCTCTATCCTGCGTCTCTTCAGGTTTGATACCCGGCCGACTTTTTTTCATTACGTGTTATGACCTGATGGAATCGAGTGGTTCGAATACCGCGAGAGTAAATTTGAATAGGTTCACTTTCAAAGACTACCAGATCACGAATTGTGTTGAAATTGACTCGCTGGGAATTATCAAAGTTTAGGATAATACCTTTAGCTTTGCATACAGCAGACTCGGTGCCATCTGCCTCACGAGCTATGTATGCATAACATTTTGGCCGCGAGTGACATATATGCACGAATCTGTATCATAATATAAAACACGACGATCTAACTGTTCTAAATATTCGTACAGTTTTAATCGTGCAATGACAACGTTTGTATTAGGTGCCGGGGTAGCGGATTCATCCCTGTACACCCAAAAAACGTACATGATGCTTTCATTTGCAGGCACGATATCTTTGAAATCGATTTTTGAGTTAGTGAGGAGACGTAATAGTCTTTCTCGCGCGCGTACAATTTCGGTTTGCGGTAAATTATTACGTTGTCTAAACTTACCCCAGAAAGAGTTAAGACACAGTTTCGCGACGGAACGCAACCCCGGATTTTTTTTTAATTTTATCGCGATCTAGTTTAATACCCTCCGCCAACTCATACTGATGAATGTATTCGAGCTTTGAAACCTCATCAATACAGTATGATGGTCAACCACTTGCCTCCTGTTTGATCTTTATGAACATATTAATATATCCTGCAAAAAGACCTCCCTTGGTAGCGTTCAGGTTTCTCACCAAGTGCACTCGGTGAGTGAAACTGGAAAAGGGGCGTGGTTTACGAAAGTGAACTACGAAGTGGTATATTCTTTGAACGGTTGCGTGTAAAAGACTTTGGCGCGAATATAAAGATATGGTAGACAGAGAGGGACCGACGGTGTTCCAACGACAAATCGTACTTATCGTTTCAAAACTATGAGAACCTCTCTGTCTACCATATACGATAGAAAGTGAACTTTCGAAACCATCGTTTCTTTTTCGATCGCGTCTCGTTTGTTTATCTCACTTGAGAGCAGCAAAAGAAAATTATTATTTCTGTAATTGCATGAAACCAATTATTGTTTCAAACCATGATGTTCACAACAATCTGAGAAAGTGATGATGAAGATAGAGATTATGAGGTGGAAAGTGGAATTGTGATGGAAATTTCAATAAAAGTTTGAGGCCCGGAGGAAACTCCAGTTAGAATAATAGGATTCACTATTATGGGATTTTGGTCTTCTCCCAAAATAACGAGGTGTTTCCCGGGCGCAAATTCTATATCCATATACTTTTTTATGCTCTTCACAATTCACTCTTCTTTTTACCGTGGGTTTTATACATTTTTCATTTCAAATATGCCCAATTTCCAACTTCCCGCTAATTCTTCCCGCCAATTTCAGTTTTCACTCGCATCCACCTACCTTTTTTTGACGGGTGAAATAGTCACCCATCGAGTGACCCCCACACGTCACTCTGGTGATTTCTGAACGGTTCACCCGTGTGGATCCGCCCACTCAGCTAGCGCCGCTGAACGGCTCTGAGTGCACCCGAGTGCACTTGGTGAGAAACCTGAACGAACCCCTTGTGCGTGATTGGATCATACTGCGCTACGTTATATTGCCATATTTCCGAGATATCGACTTCATGCGAACACTCTCCCTGTTCCAGATTTTCACAGCATGTACGACAGAGAGAAAACATGAGTTTCTCGTGCAAACGAACAGGCAAAAGAGGATGATAAAGCTTCTGAGGAGGTAAAACAGTACAAAGTACTAAACCCTCGACGTTCGTAAGATCAAAATCTGTACTTGTAAACTTCTTACAATCTTCTGACCCTACATACACAGTTGGATGACCTACAGGGAATTTTCCTACTTTCGAGATGTACGGATACAGAGAGCAAATATCTTTTTACTCAATGATCTCTCCGTTTTTTACCTCGTAAAAACATTTCGTATTTCCTGTACGCCCACCGTAAAATGCATCGCGAGGGTTTAATACTTTATTAGTTTTCAATATCGGATGCTTATTTAAAAAATCTCTAAGGTTGCTATCCGTATCTTTGAGACGATTGAACTCACATTTCCATATTTCTGTGAGTTCATAGCCATATCTTTCTATTTTGTCCGAACGCTCAGGTGTCTTTTCGTATCGCTCATTCATGGTTTCACCGAGTTTTTTTCATATCTGTCAATGGGATAACAGAGCTTGCAGCCATGCCAGAAACAACCATGAAATTCGAATACGCGATGAGTTCTCGTAGCTTTGTCTTCAAAAAACCCATTTACTAAAGGGCCTTCTTCAAGACGATGCTCTCGAGCTCTACCAGCGTGTCGGATTATAATATAAAGATCGCGCTCCATAGATAAGAGTCACTCAACACCAACCCTGGATTGGGTATCACCCCACCTATAACCTCTTCTGGGAATTATTCCAATCATATTCTCGCGTAAAAAGTGCTTTCGAAAGAAACGATGGCAGGCCGATGCAATAGTAGGAGCTTCGCTGAAAGGACAAACATTTCCACACTCGAGAAATATTTTACGAAATGCGATACACGCACAACGTAAAATATTTACATCGTTCTTACAATATGAAACAAGCTCTTCCCAAAAATTAAATTGATATTCCGGATCACGATTTTTCTCCTCATACCAATTTCAAAATTCTTTCCGAGCTTGTTTCGACATGGTACCCGGAGAATAAAATTGAATTGCTGGAAGAGGTCAATAATAATTGTTATTTTCCGGGGTATTAAAGAGATGTGGAAACGTTCCTTTCTTTTCACCTATTCCCTCTAATCCGAATGAGGCCGGCAGTGCACTAAGCGGTAATTGAAAATAGTTTAGACTATCAATAAAAGTAGTATGATTTACTGTAATTGAAATAATTTTGCTACCCGATAAAATTATATCCGGATCTGTTTTTTGACAATTTTTGTGCTCAGTTAAGTGTTTTAAGATGAATTGAGCGTCAAAAGCTTTGGGATTATGAGCCCTACAAATAATTTTTTTACATTTAACAATCGGACGAAGCGCAAAGTCTACGAAATCACGTATGGGATTGTCACCATCGAAGACAAACTCACGAATCAACCCGCAATGCTCGCACGGCTTCTTAATCTCACGAGCAGACTTGTTGAGCTACGCAAAGATTAACCTCATGCTCATTAATAGAATTGTCCCCGTCGAGCGTTTTATTTTGCCGTGTTTGAAAATCATAAAATACAAATAAAACGGGGTTACTTTTCGCGTCATTAGCACCCGAATCTACACGTATAGGTTTCATGGAGCAATCGTGATTAAATTCACGTTCGCTAGCACATGTCCTACAGTAATAAAAACCACATTTGTGATTTTTATCTACTGAATGGTTGACCAAACGTGAGCACACATCACATATTCGTAATACATCACAAACGCTATTTACGGACGAATGCGAATTCTTTTTTATATGACGATTAAAACAATCGTCACTAAAAAAGAGACGCAAGCATTGTTCACACTTGCGACCTGTGGTGTATGCTTCATTGGGGTTTTTTGACATTCCGACTGCGATAAACATGCCCCACATTTTTGCAAGCACCTATGGTCGCTGATGTTTTTATAACCCTTATTACAAGGTGTACAAAAATTTCGAATTGAAGCCGCACCAGTCAAATTCAAAATTGTCTGAAAATGACGAGTGTTGCTATCATACAAAAGATGTACAGTATGTATAGGGATTTGACCTGCTTCCATAAAATATTGTGTGCCATCGAAAAACAGTGGGTTAGAGCCATGGCCGAATGTTTTAAAGTCAAAAGCGATAATAGCAATTTGTTCGCGGATAAGATATTTTTGAAATTGATCAATTTCGAAAAAACCGCATCCTTCCGACGGTTTTTCCACAAGTGCATTGCGTGTCAGCTCTCGTGCTAATACCGTCTAAAGGATGGAATTTTGTCTGCGAATAGCATGCCATTTTGAATTTTTTTCCCCGTTTCTTAATTGACCGCGCTCTCTATAAATTCTGCCTGAAACAATCGCTCGAGGGAGACATAGATTATCGCGATTTTCAATTGTTAAAATGGAACTTTTTTCAAGTGAATAAGTGGTTAAAACACCCCAACCGAGGACTGTAGCGTTATGAACACAATCTATTGTTATTTTGAAACTGTCATCGATTCGAAACTCGGCGACGCTCTGTGTTACCATAAAAATCAAATTCCGAAGGTCTTCGAAGTGACACTCGCGTACGTAACGAAAAGATAACGCTGCGTCATCTTGCGTGAAACTATCCGCAATAAATTTTATTCCAATAAAATCAAGAGGGGCGTAAGGTTTTAATAAATACTGAAAAATCTCTTTAATGGCCGATTCAAGCCACTCGATAGGGCAAATTGTTTCATCCGGATTATATCGGAATCGCAATTCGATTTCGCTACCATCTAAACCAAAACGCGGATAATGCTTATGTTTTTTATTAGTAAAGAAAAATTTAGAGTTAACTGGCATTTCACGACCCAGTTTTGAAACACTACTCTGATCACGTAGTCGTTCTTGGTTCTCTGACGGGGTGGCAATATTTCCATAATTCAGACTTGTGATCGTCGCTCTCATTCAAGCGTTGCCTCTTCGTCCTCCCCCTCGTTGACTGTAAACACTCGTGGAGGGATTGGGTTCTACGTGTAAAACACGTAATTTAAAATTAGACTCAAATAAACTAATACTTTTATATTATTTATGAAACAAATGACCCAGGAATCGCAAAACTAGGGTAGGGTGGGGCGAGATGAACATAGGGGGTAAGATGAGCCAGTCAAATTTCGCGCAATCCATCATTTCTTTTGTAACTGTTCTTTGTACTAATATCAGGAAGAACGTTATCACACTTCTTTTTAAAAAATTTTCGCTTGATGTTGAATAAATTTGAAAAAAACGAAAATAAAAATTTTAAGACCTGCATTCTGCTATTTTGCATTTGTTTAGAAAGTCCAAGAATCACACAAAATCACATATTAGATGTTTTTCCAGTGGTTATTCAGATAGCTTATTTATTAAACCTTAAGTTTTCAACAAATTTTTATATAATTGTAAAACAGAAATAGGTGAAATTTTGATTTTACTGGCAAGTGTCATATGGGGCGGAATGAGCAACTGTTCTGGGGCGGTATGAGCCACCTCTTCCTGTGTATTAACCTAATCTATTAGTGTAGCAGTCAGTAGGTTAAGATCGTTAAGATGCAGTGTTTTATTGCATCAGATTGTGCAGTGTGTTTATTATGGTGCAAACGTATAAAAAACTCATCTTGTAGAGAAAAATGCTCAGAAAAAGTTTGGCAGCTCCACTATATTTATGGGTATGTATTATAATATAATCGGAGTTGCTGGCAACCAGATGAGAGCACTATTTTTCTGGTATATTTCTTAAGTAACTTTGTTTGAAAACTCGCGAAATGATAAAAAATGAGAAAAACATTGTTGTGGTTGAAAAATACGGCAAACATATTTAAAAAACGGTTTAAACCCCAGTGTATATGAAATTCAGTGTCATGTAGTGGACCAGTCTAGTATTTGGGAGTTTTCTTACTGTAAAATTTAACTTTGACTAAGACAATGTACTCGGGTCAGTCAAAAAATGGTTATATTTATTTCTGTAAGACAATGATTAAAGACATGTAGATATAAATCGTTTTCCTATTCACTGTTTGTAGAGTTAGTAACGGTAGAGGTTGGGATTAAGGATTTCATCATTTTAACGTTAAATGCTTTAAATGTTCCGTAAAATTTTTGAAAAATATGTGTAAGATATGTTTTTGTTTTATAATACTCTAACTTAACAATACTCTTACTTATAAATAATATATAATAAGTCATTTAATTAAGTGGCTCATCCCGCCCCAAGCATGGGGCGGTATGAGCCAAGCGCACTACTTTTTTATTTTCGTTTTTAATTCCGTATATACTTTTTTATTTACTTTTATCTTGGCAAAATTATAATTAAAAATGTTTGTAGAATATATATAACGACTTACTTTCAAACAATGAATTAGCATATTTTGAATACTGACGTTAAAAAGGCAACTATGCTCATCTCGCCCCACCCTACCCTAAATTGATTTAGTAACAGCGAGAGAATTTCCACACTTTTTTCTAAATTGATAATATTATATTAATCGTCAAATTATTAATATAATAACAATTCATTCATTAAATTAAACGAAATTAAATTTTTAATTAAATTAAAATAATGAAATTAAAATAAATTAATAATGAAAGTTATTAATGAATAATGACAAATTATTAAGTATTAATTACTATTAATTATTGATTGATTGTTATTAATTATCATTAAATATTAGGCAATTATTAATGATTAATTATTAATTAATAATTATTAATTATTATTGATTAATTATTGACTAATAATTATTAATTAATAATTATTAATTATTAATTATTAATTATTAATTATTAATTATTAATTACTATTTAATAATTACACTGGTCAACATTTGATACAAGATTTATCACCGAACTTCATTGGGGTATACTAGGGTTTTTGGGGTCGCTGATTTTGAATCCGAGGTCGGTTAACCTCTACCACGTCTGGTTCAAGGTCATTTCAAGATCGAAGTGATAAAAACTGGCTAAATAAATCTGAAAAATATGTATATAGGTTTTTGGAGTCGTTGAGTCAGAATTTGGGGTTCGCTCAACCCTGTGAGTTCACCCAGAGGTCATTTCGAGGTCACCTCAAGGTCATACTGAGATGAAAGTGTTAAAAAAACGTGAGAAAAATCCTATATAGGTTTTGGGGGTCGCCGAGTCCGAATATGGGGTTCGCTTAACCGTGTGAGGTCACTCAGAGGTGATTTCAAGGTCACGTCAAGGTCATACTGAGACGAAAGTGTTAGAAAAATGTAAGAAAAACCCTATATAGGTTTTTGTGATCGTTGAGTCAAAACCTGGGGTTTGCTCAACCCCAGGAGGTCACTCAGAGGTCATTTTAAGGTCACGTCAAAGTCATAAAGAGACGAAACGGTCAGAAAAATGTGAGAAAAATCCTATATGGGGGTTTGGGGGTCTCCGAGTCTGAATCTGGGGTTTGCTTAACCCTGCGAGGTCATTTCAAGGTCATGCGAAGATCATACTGAGACGAAATGGTTAGGAAAATCTAAACAAAATTATAATGATTTTGGATTCATGCCAACCTCATAAGGAGCTGAGTGAAACCTTGGGCCAAAAGACATCACAAAGTGATCTTTCAGCATGATACCGCTGAGCTACATTGCTCTATGTGGATATTGAGATGGTAAATTGCCCACTTGTCGTTCACGTTGTAAGTACGAAGAGAACAGCAAGGCGTGCATGTCAAAGTTGTGTAGTTTTTATACCTCACCAATGTTTCGGGCATCTATGCTTTCTATCTTGATTGTTTTCGCTATCACCAATAATGTTCTGCGTCAAAACGTTTACGTTTATAATTGATTGATTTTCTAATTGCTTTTCTATTATGTGTTTAACTTGTGCCTCTCTTTAGATTCCAGCAATAGTCTGCTAGCATATTTTTGCCTCAAACACCTTGATATCTTTTTTTAAACTCACTCAAGTCCTGATGCATTCTTTCGCCTTGCTCCTCACTGAAATCTCTTAGATTTTCTGGAAAGGAATCAAGATGAGAATCAAGAAAGTGAAGTTTCAAATTCATAAGATAACCTAGTTTTTTGTAGTTATGAACCATATTTGCAACAATATTTTTATAATCAGGGTCTTTATTATTTTCTAAAAAAAATTTGTTCACTTCTCTAAAACTTTGCCAAGTGTCTTTTTCTTTATCAGTCATCCTTCTTTCAAATTCTTCATTTTTTAATAGTTCTCTTATCTGTGGTCCAGTAAAGATGCCGCCTTCTTTTATTTTAGCTTCAGAAAGGTAAGGTAATATTTTAAAGATATACATAAAAGCGTCACTTTGATTTTTACTCATTGCTTTTACGTATTGTTTTGCTAGACCTAATTTAATGTGCAAAGGTGGAAGTAGGACTTTATTCGTTGGTGTTAAGGTCTGTTTCATCATATTTTTATCGCCTCGAATCAGGTTTCAGTATGACCTTGACCTTAGTATGACCTTAACGTGACCTTGAAGTCACATCACAGGGTTAAGGGAACCCCATATTCGGACTCGGCGACCTCCAAAACTAATATAGGATTTTTCTCACATTTTCCTAACACTTTCGTCTCTGTATGACCTTGACGTGACCTCGAAATGACCTGTGGGTGAACTCACAGGGTTAATTGAACCCCAGATTCTGTCTCAACGACCCCAAAAACCTATATACATATTTTTTCAGATTTATTTAGCCAGTTTTTCTCACTTTGACCTTGTGATGACCTTGAACCAGACGTGGTAGAGGTTAACCGACCTTGGATTCAAAATCAGCGACCCCACAAACCCTAGCATACCCCAATGAAGTCCGGTGATAAATCTTGTATCAAATGTTGACCAGTGTTATTAATTATTAATTATTCATTATTAATTATTAATTAATAAGTATCAATTATTAATGAATAATTATTAATTAATAATTATTAATTATTATTTATTAATTATCAATTATTAATTATTAATTATTAATTATTAATTATTAATTAATAATTATTAATTATTAATTATTAATTATTAATTATTAATTATTAATTACTAATTATTA
>CAKNWW010278710.1:7296-31192 GCA_932074435.1 Andricus kollari
AATCAAAAATAAATACGCAATTTTTTTTTAATTAGTGGCGATATTTATTCATAATTTTTCTTTTACAATAAAAGGCGTGATTCCTAAGTTTTTGCACTGACTTAAAGCGTTCATTATAGCACTTTAATTTTTGTTTTTTCATTTCAGCAATAACGTGATTCATGGGACTCATATAGTAATTCCTCGAAAACAGTGTGGTTCCATTATTCGCAAGAGCAATGTCTTATACATTGGATATGCGAAGGAGCGTCGCTAAATTATTTGTAGGACTGTTCAGTCCTGAAATTTTGAACACCTTGAAGATGAAAAGTATTTTACGTTTGCGAATAATAATCTGGATTCAAATAATGACTATTACAAAGACTACATTAGTAAGACATCTAAAAATGTGAAATTCGCTGGCAAGGAGAAATTTGAGCCAAGAGTACTCTTTTGGAATGCGACTTCAGTCGAAAATGTGTCGGCGCCATAAGTACATACGGCCAATTGTCGGTCGGGCGGTTGATTTCAACCTGTATATTTCCGAATGTCTGTCTAAATTGGGAGATTTTATTGAAGCCCACCATTAAAAAGACAGATACATATTGTGGCCGGTCTTGGCAAGCTGCCATTACTCCTCCGAATGTGCCCCAAGCACGTCCAACTGAACTATTTTGGGCCCTACTAACTCGTTTGGTGTACGATGGTGGCTGTTAGGCCAAAACTGAGCATCAATTGATTGGCAGAATTCGGCAAAAACTCAATGAAGTTGACATTTCGGTCGTCCAAGCCATGATGAAGACCATCCGGCCAACACTTCAAAAAATGGAAGATGATGGTCCAACGAGCGTACTTTCAATGTTAAATTAATTACAATATGAATAAAAATATTCGACTCAATTAAGAGTTTACGAATGCCTTTTGTTTCTCCTGAAATTTCAGCAATGTGAATAAGTGCCAAAACTTATGAATCACGCCTTAGAATTCGTAGCAGAAATTCTGTTTTATTTCACATATTCAAATTCAAAATTATTATATTGTCTGCCAAGGTATATAAAGAAGAGTTTGTTTGTCTTGGCCGCTTCTTTTTATGGTGCTAGTGACACCGCCATTCTTGCAACGATCAATTTCAATACCATCAAGTTCATAGCGAATTTTATAAAACAGATAGCAGATGGCATTTCTCACTAGTGCTGGACCAGTAACAGCTTTAACTCAATCAGGTCTTATCAGCCTTCCATACACGTGGGGTAGTCTACAAAAATTTTGATGCTGGACATCAACTCAAATTGCATCACTGTTGCTGAATGATGATGAGGCATAAGGCTGATGTGCATGAATCTTATATTGAGCTCTGGATTCATCAAATCTCACTGGTGCTTCAATGCTTAGTATTTCTTCGATTTTTTTTTGCAACAAAAGGAGATGGTAAATATCTTGAATATACGTTTTAGTTTCGTTTTTGATGAGTTCTGATCGTCAGGCCAAGCCCGGTGCAGAAAGAGCACGTTCTGAGGTGTTAGCGCCTTGCGTGCTAGTTGTGAACTGGATTGTGTTTTACCTCTTGATGGATTCACAAGTGGTGTGAATCCCAACAATCGTCCAATAGAGTCGTATGGTTAAAAGTTCACTTCACGATCACCCTTTGTCTTACTGCACAGTGTGTTATTATTAAGTTTGATGTTTATTGAGATGCCATAAACTACTAGAGTCTTTTGGACATAGCTCTCAATGTCTTCAATCTCATAGCTTGCATAGGGTTTAATAAATAATCGATCACCGACATAGATTTTATTATTTTCAGTGTCAAAGTTAGGAATCGCATTAAATGTGAGTATTTCAACGAGTTCAAGTGCGTAGTTCTTATGAGGAGAGAGTTCAATTGTTAGAAAATACACTGCGTCTAGCACAGAAGAGGTTCCTGTTATAGCAAGAGTAAATGATTCTTTAATGATGGTCTTACAGTAGAAATCGTCGGATCGGGACGGACCGGGTCTCCACTTCCGATCACGAAGGTCGCAGAAACAAATCTTAGCTACACCTCCTGGTAGTAACGTATTTAAAAATGTTCAGGGCTATAATCTTCGACCGGCCGTTACAGGCCGTTCAATTTTTGTACCTGCAGCACTGACTTCCATCGTGTGGCATTTGCAGCCACTCTGTGCGCATGCGCCTACCTATTATGGCTAGTGTATGTATGTATGTATATTTATTGCCTCTAACAATACAAGATTCTGTAGCAAGAGAAGGCCACTATTACAAAAACGATAAAATTAAGATAAATATCAAAATGAAAGAAAAGTTATAATTTCGTATGCACAATAGGTTGTTAGTTCATATTGGTTGAGTTCGGGCAATGAAAAATGCACCACAATTGTATAGCTATGTCTATTCTTTTTTTGTAAGTAAATTTGCGAAACAGATGCCAAGGTGAAAATATTATCCATAAAGCCCCTACCTCGGCGAAAACCTGCTTGGTTGAAGATTTTGTCCATTCGAGCGGTATATATTCATTTTTAAGTATTTTATTCAAAAAATGTTTCGAGAAAAATAAACAGATTGGGCGGCAAGTTTTTGTAAATTTATTTGAGATTTGATCCGGCCCCGGAGCCTTATTTAATTTACTTTTGTTAATTGAAAAAAAAAATTTCGTTAGCTGTAATTCTGCTATCCAATAATATATGTCGCACATCCGTAAGCAATTATGGTGAGAGACATTTGAGAGGAAGTGTCAGATGGAAGAAGTTTTCTGAAGCTTTTGTAGAAAGGATTGTATATTTTATTTTTAAACCTCTGAATCTATTAACAGTATCCCAACATTTGTTGCTATCCTTGACATACTTAAGGCTCATTAGAATATTGGATTCAAAACTCTCTTTTTTCTTAGCTATCAGTGCTTAGTACGATTTTTCAGCTTTGACATAAACCAACTTAGCCTCATCCGAGAAATTAGCCCTGCTGTCTTCTTTCTAAGCATTAGAAAGATAAGATTTGCTTTGGCGACAGTCAGAATCAAACCAAGGTTTGTCTTGGTATAATTTCTCATTACCATTTTTTCTCACTGACCACATATCTGCTTTTTTGGCGCTGTCGATAATAGCCTCGGTAAGGTTTGAGTTAGGATAATCTATGTCGAATTTCTCAAAATTAACCTCTAGTCTGTGAGACAAGTATAATTCGTTTGAGAAGATCTTCGGTTTGTCGTCTGTCCATCTCAAAAGCGTCAAGCTTTTGTTTTTGTTCATATTCAGCGCACTTAAGTCACCAGCTGTGGGGGGAGAGCAAAAACAGGAGACTAAGACCGGGAAATGATCCGAGGTATGTGTGATTTGATCCATTTTCAAGTCGTCAAGTATACCTTATGCCTCAGGATTGCACCAAACCAAGTCATTGACACTTCTACCCCCTGCATTAACAAACGTAAAGTCGGCTGGATAGTCACTCCGCGATCTACCATTTAAAAGATAAAACTCATTTACCTCCATCAGTTCTACCAATTCCAGCCCCTTCCTGTTGTGCGTAACATCGTGACTCTCTAGGTAAATTGAAAAATTTTTGTGAGAAAACATATCAGGTGGACTCTGGCTCAATCCCCCCACTCTACAGTTGAAATCGCCTTATATAGTGATAGGAACGTTGTTGTATTTCTCTGACAGAGCGCATAAGGTTTCCTCGAAAAGTTGTAGGATTACTTCTGTATCTTCCGTCGGGTTAAAATAGCAGATTCCCATAATGAAATAAACTTTATTTGCACTATAAATTCGAACCAAAATCCAATACTCTAATTTATCTATGAGCTCACTGTTATAATAAAGTTTATTTATGAAAAGGGATAGGCCGCCACTGGCTCTAATTTTTGATTTTTCTTTTAAACCGTTAGAGAAGAAATGATTATATTTATTATCAGCGTACAAGTTTTTGGGAATTTGAGTGAGCCAGATTTCTACGATTTCTACAATATCAAATTTATCATAATTAATAGATGAGTTTAAAAATCTTGCATAACCGTGATAGTTCCAGAAGAGGAAGAAGTTTGTAGTACTGTTGACTCGTCCTGCCGATTGGGAAAATTTCCTTTCGTAAGATTTCCCGCCTGCTCTTTGATAATGGCGGGTGGGGATTCCGAATCCTTGCGCTTCACCTATCCCTGTATGTCGCTTGCTTCCCCCATTTTCCTTCTTTCAAATGGTTCTGCTGTTTTTCCAGATAATTTGGCATTCTGGATTGCAGACTCCAACGCTGACAGATCCTTGGACTCGCATTTTTTGCCATCTACATATAATATATTATAGCCCAAGGAAGCTTTCGGGTCACAATTTCTAGCCTCCTTAAGGTATGGAAGCAGAGTCCTCCTTTCATTTTGGACTTTTTTAATATAGTCCTCTGCAATGCTGATCCCAGTGCCGCGTAATTTTCTCAGCTGCGATAAGATCACTTTCTTATCCTTAAAGGAACGTAGCTGAGTTAGGAGGGGACGGGGTTTCTCCTGGACGTTCCCTCCAATCCGTCTAACAGATTCGACCTGGTCTGAGAAAATTTCAATATCAAGATGCTGCTCTATCCATTGCCTCAATTCTCCGGTCTTGTTCGGTAATAACCGACCTCAGTTTTTCTTACACGACTTTAAGCTCTTGATTTTTCAGCGTAAGATGGTAATTTTGCTGTGGAGAGCTGAGCGTGAGGACTCCAGATTTCCAATTTTTTGTATTAAAAGTTCAAATTTATCCTCAGAGATTTCCAGAGTCATCATGTCGAGTAACTGATATGACAGTTTAAACGACAACAGGTTTTTGCTCAAAATTGACTGCGGTAATGGTTGCAACACTCACAAACCACTAGAAACGAGAAAATTAGTGACAATTAGTTACTTTGAAAGCACTTTACTGATCACACTGCACGAACTCAACCCGTAAACAACCAAAATTTTGACGAGCGATTAAACACGCGACCGACTGCCATACTTGCTTACCAGCGCCCCCTATAATGGCTAGTGGAGAGGTTTAAGAGTTGGGACTACAGTCCTCCGAGGATTTCGATGCAACGAGTTCCGATTCGACAGGCCCTACTGTATTATCTAAAATGTTTTTAATCAGTTCAACACAAACTCGTATATAGAAGGTATTCATGTTTTATATGCAGCTGTCCACATAAAATATCTTTAATCAGTTCAACACAAACTCGTATATAGAAGATATTCATATTTTATATGCAGCTGTCCACATAGAAATCTTAAACACAAGCGTCCGCATTCAACACTATCATAGTCCTGATATCTAGCATAATTGTACTTTTTTACGCTACCAGCATCAAGGTAATCTACAAGATCCGATGGTGGACAAAGATTACCGAAACTTTGAAAGTATAGAACATTATTACCGGAGGATCCCCTAAGTACAATTGGTCTTGAGAGATGTCTGACGGTGAGCCGAATTAATTATTGACCTTTTACTGGCGCTGGCATGTCCTTTATGTGTTTAGGATTGACACCACCAACGGATCCGTACATCCACTTCGCACGACGTTTCCCATGCAGGGGATTACTGAATTACCCTCCTCTAAGGGTAAAGCCACGTGCAGCTACGGCCGACTTTTGGCGGGCTCACTATAGGATGATCCACGGTTTAACGACCGGCCAAAATGGGACTCACCACACTATCTTTTAATTATAACTAACGCAAAGGTCCCTAGAATATTTTGAATCAAATTCAAAATTAATACGCCGTTAATCTTTGGTCGCGAATCGGCTGGAGAAAACCTGCTTAATTTAATAATCAGTCGTGGTTACAAGACGAAGGTTTTGAGAGAAACTAGGCGCAGCGTCTTGGCTGAGCCAATGCCTGCGCGTGCTTCTGAGGCATTGTATTGATCTTGCTGCTGGCGCCTGGAAGATATTCTGTTTTTATTGGTCGAGTGAGTAGCTTTGAATTTTTCGGAAGTCAGAACTGATTGCAAAATGGCTAGCATGCCCAGCAAGACGTTTACAATCACAGATCTGAACAAAACATACATGCATATCTTCCAGATGCCAGAAGTAAGCTTGTTTTTGCTTTCTTTTTGAGTGAATAATGTGAAGCATTAACTCATTATATACTTGATAATGGGTAATTGTGTCAGATAATCAATTTCTTGTGCTTTGGCTAACCAAAAAGCTAAACAAATTTAACATAACCTCCAAATAAACAAAACTTGTTTAATATGCTTAAATTAAATGTTTTTTAATTTCATCAACCCACGCATAAAGAATCCACTATCTGCTTTGTATTTTCAACATTTATATGAGTTTTCATGGGACGTCTTATTACTAGATATCGCGGAGTTAAACGTCCGGCGCGATTATTCTCACTCCTCTTGATGGCATCCTTCAACAACGACAAAAGGGACGGGAGTAGGTTAAAACCCACAGTGGCTCAGTATATTATCGAAAGGATACTTTTAATCTCATTCACTTTCTATTAAAATTAACTGAAAGCATTTCGACTTGTCATTTGAATATATGCATACGTATCTTCGTATATACGTATAATCGCATCTCGTGGCTTGGGAATTAAATAGAGCCACGTGGGATGAACAAAAACACACTGGATAGCAGAAAGTATAGTACCCAACAATCACGCTACGTTCCGACGCTGCTTTTCTTCCCGCGTGCCAAATTACAAGCATGTACGCCGTCTTTCTCACACACGTAGTATCCTCTCTCGTGCGCAGACCGGCGTCTGTCTCAACTTTCCCGCGTCACAGTACCCCTGCCGTGACGCTGTCTCTTTCCCGCGCATGATACTTTCTGTTTCGCGCATCAGCCAACACCGACAACCGTGTCGTTCCTTCCCGTGCAGTAACCCGCCAGATGTACAAACGCCTTCTTTTTTCAATATTCGCAGAGTACGGTCTTCTAATGGGATTTCTGCTTTCACTGGAGGATTCGCGACTACTACGACTCCTGCATCGACGGTTACGACTGTAGAAAATACAGGTGCAGCGAAAGCAATGCGTAATTCTACAGTTTCGGCTGCAATTCCGCCAGTCTCAAGTAATAAGGCACCCTCGCGCTTCGTTCCGTTTTCTAACCACCAATCAGTCAACCCAATATTTATTTCTCTAGTTATTGACTTTTGGCAGCCACCACCTTGTTTCTCTTGTATAGACTAAAGTTAATTAAATATCCTGGGAAACCCGATTAGTCACGTTGAAAATATTCCATGGGAAAATTGAGCAAACATTCCTAATGATATTTGGAACTCCACGCGTTCATTGGGAAGTAGTTTACCACCAGCTATGGCGCGCACACCATCAAAACAGCGATATTGGTGAAATAGTTCGCCAATTGAACGTTTCTTTTGTGGCTTCTTTTTCCAGTAGCTCAGAGGAATTTTTGAGAAAAAGTTTGGAAAATAATTTATTCTCACCGGTGAAATATGCCAAAGTAATAAGCGCTTCATGTGATAATATTGATCGCAGAATTAAGGAAAAGATTAGAACGCGAACTCAAGGCTCTAAAGAGAAAATCGAAGATTATCTCACCTGTCTACATGGTCTTTATAATAATGTAGACCACTCTAGCACTAGACAAGAGCAGCTAGATAATGCTCATCGCTGATTACTCTCTGATTAAAAGAATCATATTAAGCGTCAGGACATTAAAACTTTCGAGGAATTAGCTCATTTGGTTAAGGATTAGGATGCAAGGGGGGCAACATTCAATGAATGTTCCTGTGCCGCTATAGAACACTCTCTTACCGAACCCTTAGCAGCGATAAAACTGTTTACTGATAATCTGGTTTCTAAATTCAATACTAAAAAGGGTAAGGCTAAGAATAAAAATGAAATCTCTGATAAGACTGAACCGGTAGATGCTTTTGTGATATCCTCTGGATATAATTCTTGCACCCCACTAACACAAATCTGCCGCAATTGTCTAGCAGACCGGATAGCAGGCCCTCTCAACCACTATCACTTTTAATGTTGATAGGGATATAGCAATATATTGCTTCACCTGCGGCCGCCCAGGTATCCGACAACCCGACTGCCTTACCTCTGACTATAAATCTAAACGCAATTTGAAAAACTAATAAGGGTTTGAGCATTAGAGGTCGTGGCTGCCGGAAAACCTATTGTCGGTTCGTTTTTTTCTTTCTATTCCTTTCTTATCCACGGCGGTTCCTGAGGGGGAAAGCTTTTGCTAAGGAGGTATAAATAAAATTAGCTCAACTAGATTCCGACTCGGATTCAGATGCTTTGGTCAAATAAGGTTTCGCAAAATCGATCATACGTTATCCAGGAATAGAAATGGTCAATAAACTAGAAATGAAAATTACACCATCTAGGATCAAAGCGATCATGCTTCCTTATGGGACAACGGAGACTGTAATAGTGTGGGTATGCGTTCCGGCGAATCTCGACACCGCAGAAAACCAGCTTGTTTTTAAAGCAGTTATTAATTGCAAATACCAGTGTGTGTTAGGCATGGATGCTATCAAGATTTTTTAATTGATAGTCGACGGTAGTACCGACCCGTTAAAAATGGTCTATGAACATGCCACACCATACACGGTCACGATGGACTTGCTCTCGACCCCCCTCTTAGTGTGAGGACTGTGCAGCTATTAAGAAGTTAACCGAAGGAAAGACTAAAATAGGCAAAAACTTTGTAGCAGAAAAAGCCCATAAATCCTCAAAATTAGGCAAAAATAACCCAGCAGGACATACAATCGACGCCGATGACCATAGGCCTATGAACAAAAAGCGTACCGTCGGTCCCTCGCGGTTTTGGACGAGCTCCACAAAATCCTGGACGATTTATTAGATAAGAGACTAGTGGAAACGTCAGAGAGCCTATAGACCTCACTACCAGTGATTGTCAAAAATCCTAACATATCTTATAGACTTTGCGTGGATTATAGGGCCGTTAATAAGTGTTCCAAAAATAAGCTTGTCCGTTGTCACCAATGTCGAATATATTAGACAGGCTAAAGGAAGCTAATTGTATTTTAACGTTAGACCTTGAAATAGCATTCCACCAAATATCCCTCGAACAAAAGAGTAAAGAAATTACTGCCTTCTCAGTGCCAGGCCTTGGTCACTTTTATTATACTCGATTGCCTTTTGGTTGAACTAATTTGGCCCCGACCTTCCAGCGATTGATAGATCGCATAATAGGTGCAGAATTAGAACCACATGCCTGTGCCGCAGTCCTCACTATAAATCCGGAGAAATATATATTTTTCGGAACGAAATCCGTTATTCAGGATACCTGGTGAATAGCGAAGCATTTAAAATTGATCCAGAGAAATTGGCTCCAGTCATTGAATACCCAGCTGCAAAGAATGTAAGACAACTCCGGAGATTTTAAGGTACCGCGTCTTGGTATCATAGGTTTATACCAAATCTAGCTTCGATTCCCGAACCCCTTACTCGCTTGCTTCTCAAAAAGTGAAGCAAGCGGCCTTCCAGGTTATAAAAAGGCACTCGCGTCTGCACCACTGGTGTCATGTCCAAATTTCGCTTACCTGTTTGCTTTACAAATGGATGGCAGTTCAACCGGACTCAGGCCGTAGTCAGACAGACCTGCAATGGTGCTGACCAAGTAACCTCTTAATATCGGAACCTCCGTTTGGAAGTTTAGATGGCAATTAAGGGGTTTTAATTTCATCGTAATAACCATTCAAAATAGTCTTAAGTGGTCTCAAAGATCCTTTCAGAAGGCTTGCACATTGGCCATTGAGTCTGCTGGAGTACGAATTCGAGTTGCAATACAGTAAATTTGCCTTAAATGTAGTACCCGATTTTCTCTCCAGAATGACTCAAGATCAAGACAAAATCGAGAAATCGGCAGACATCTTGGTTACAGAAGATAATTGGTACTCCAAGCGAATAACAGATATAAAGCACTCGCCACACAATATTCCAACATGGAAAATAGAATACGAGTTCCTGTATCATCACCGATCCTGCGATTTAACTGATGCTATGATCTAACTGATCATAGCAGGGTTTGGGCTAATGCTGTAAGAGTGACAGAGATGGTAATAAAGCACTCTTAGTGCCGCATTATGCCTTTGGATGTAGATAGTTCCCGCCTGAGATGGATATCTAGATAGTATGTGTCCTAGATGCTCGGGGTGTGCATGAGACGCTCTGCAGCTATCATCGGAAATTTCTCGGCTCAAAATGTTGCCACGGTAGGCTAGACTGAAAAAGACACTGGCTTGACATGCCAAAATGAAACCCTCCGTGCTCGACTTCAATCCGGATAATTTAAGGAAAGCAAACGTTAGCTCATACGACATCGACTGACCGTCCACATTTCTGTGGTAGATGCCGCGCATCCTCTTGTCGAGGATCTGTTTGTGGAAGTTTTTCTACAGTGCTTTCTTAATCCGGGCCTTCAGGAATGAGTAATCGAGATGCATAAAATTTGATGCATTCTGCTCACCCCTGATATTGAAGTCATGACCAAGTGTTTCATCAGCCTCCTCCACTGCTTTGTACAGAAACGACCTTTTTCCGACTTCTTCATGTTTCCTGACCATTTTAAGAAGAGGGTCTTGTTCATGTGCATAACCTTTCGGGACCCAGTATCGAGGGATCTGAGCTCGTCCTTCGTCCATGGAATCACTCCAAATGAATAGAGTACTACTGGGACGGCAAGCATGTTCGTCGCAGATAGTTTGTTCATCGCCGACACTTTGGGAGACCATATCCATCGCATGAGACATTGGTATCTGCATCGGAGACTATCTTTTATAGATGTCACGTCCTGAATGCGGCTCTGTGTCTGTCCGTCTGTCGTTGTCGTCGTTGTCGTCGTTGTCGTCGTCGTCTGTATATCGCATAACTTTTGAAAGACTAATCGGATTGGATTGTGCTTTGGCACACGATTTCAGGGATTTCAATAGGTCTCTTGAGAGCCAAGATGTCGTACAGCGCGTCTGTTGATGAGCCCAGGGTCTTCGGGGATGCCATTAAGTTTTTCTTTATTCAAATTAACCTTGGCGCATTTCTCTAACCCGAACTCCATTCCCATCTCTTGCACTAATGTGAGGAAAAAAAGGGGAGAGGACTCATGGTGTTGCTTAGAAACACACCTCTCGGAAAGGTGACACTGTTAGTGATCACTCAATGTTCTCCAGATGAGATCGAAAGTCTGGTTTTGCAAAGCGGCATTAATCTCTCTATGCATCTCACGATGTATAGATGAACCTTTACGCTTTCCAACAGGATCCACCAACCACTCGGGAATAGGCTCTTCCGAGTTTGAATATGCGGTGAAAATGCGGATACCATCTGGTCCCGGACCGGAATAGTTCTCCGTGCCTCTTAATACGTTTTTCACCTCCTCGGTAGTGATAGGTAGGCATTCCTCCTCAAGTGTTACGAGGGCACTGCACAGCTCCTTGAAGCTATTTACATTCTTTGAGTATTCTTCCAGTGGATGTTGGAGTTCGTAGACTTCTCTCCAAAATGCCTCGACCTCCTCTGTCGTGGGCGGGTGGACGACAGTAACTGGAGGGTCTTGGAAGAGTCGAGATGGGTCAGACAAAAAAAGTTGATTTTCTCTGAACCAACTCTCGATCCGCTCTAGATTCTCCTAGCGTCAGGTAGTACTCGTATTCTGTTAACAATATGCTGCCTGATGGTCGAGGCTTGTTAGTGAAAGTCCTGCCAGACGTTATGTAATAAATTACACACTGAATGCGGGAAGCGAACTGACTTGTCCAACCTATTTTTGTGCTGAGTTGATGCGTTCGTCTGTTGGTCTTATGATCAACCATTGGATTTGTTTTACGTTTTGCATCTGTCAAAGCTCTCGCTGCATTATATACACTGCAATTGTTAGTCCTGGGATAGGGTTTTTCGGGGAAATCTCCACGAAGCTCGTCATATAGTTCATCCAGATCCTTAGCTTGAGAGAAGCCTGAATTTTGATATTTCTCCGGGTCCTGAAGCATCGCTCTTCCTCTATTGGATGCCTGCTCGCGGTTATCTCTCAGTGTCGCCTCTCTTTCTCTGTTGCCGGCTTGTTTTGGCTGCGGTTAAGTAGGCGCTTCGGTTATATAACCTCTCTTCCGGCGTTCCTAGGCACGGTTTCGAAGGCGTTTATGCAAAAAACCCGAGAGTTCTGAGTGTTTCTTGCACAACAGAGTATGCGGTCGCGCCTTGTAACCTTTTCGTTTAGGTCACAGGTCGTATTTCTCTATTCATAATGTGTCCCCTAAGGGTTTACATGACTTTCGTTTCTCACAAGATCATCTGAAAACTTTATATTATCTTATCCTTACTATTTACAAATATTTTCAACTATTCGCATCAACTCTTATATCTAGCTCCTTACTTCTATATTAATATAGGGCAATTTTACTGTCGGGAGAATAAGCGAGCGATGAAAACCGAGAAATCGAGCGCATCCGCATCTCAATCTTCTTCTACTATTACAGAATAACCACCTGTAACAACTTACAGATCTTCACGCTTCTAATATATTTGACTTCCGTTTCCTTTTTCCTTCACTTTTACTTCTCTTCTATCTCATTCTCATTTTGTCATTTTTCCACAGTTATTCTTTCATTCTTTCTCATTCTCTCCTCTAGCCCCCTCCAACTCCATCTTCCCTCCTCCCATTCACATATTCTGCACTTTCTGTTCCCTTCCTTTTCCCGATACATCCCCTCCTTTACTTCGTTACCCAATATAAATCTTGCTACTCTGATCAATCTTCTCCTTCCCCATCCCTTTTCTCAATACTTTGGTACTAGTTCCCTTCTTATCAGACCATACCATTCATTATATTTTTATTCCTCAATCATTTCCCACATCTCCATTAATTTTCTTTCTCTGTCCCTTCTCTCCAATTCTTTATAGCTTACTCCATTCCCCTCTCCTATATCCCTAGCACTAGAAAACTCCCTTCTTTCTTCTTCCCATCTGGTTAGTTCTACCCCCTACCTTAACTTCGTCTCAAATTGCCATGCTCTCGTACCCGCTCTAGTACTTAATTTAGCCCTCTGTGCTTCTTCTCTCACCATATATTCAGGCGTCCTCCAGTCTCCTCCTAGCGATCACCTCATATACATTTCTTGTAAACTCTCAATCTCTTTCCTTTCCCTCCATCCCCATATCTCCGCTCCATAACCTAATACCGGCCATACCAGAGTATCAAATAATCATATTATCCTTCTCCAATCTTTCTTGAACCTTCTTTTTCCTATTTCTCATATCGGTTTCATTATCCTTGTCGCTTTGATTATCCTTTCTCTTATATGAGCTCTATGATCCCCATTAATCAGCAAGGTATATCCCAAATATTTAAACTCCTTTACATCTTCCTACTTCACTCCCTTCCATCTCCCAGTCGATTATTTCTTTCTCCACCCTCCTTTTCTAAACCTCATTATCTTTGTCTTTTCTACATTTAAATTCAACTTTTTCCCATGGAATTATTTTTCCAATCCTTTAGTTAAGCCCGTCATCCCTTCTTCATTTTCTGCCATCAACACTATATCGTCCGCGTCTGTTAGTGTATATTTCTTTTCCTCTCCCATCCTAACTCCTCCCCATCCCTTTCTCTTAATTTCATCTTCTGAATTATTAAGCCCTGCCTTATCCCCTTATTCGCCATACCTTTTTCTATCTCGAATTAATCCAAGCAGTCAAACGCCGTTTTTAAGTCTACGAATATTGCTATCTTTGCCCCCTTCCCCCCTTTAATATTTTTAATTGCCAGATAGTTCAGAACATATATATTGTCCATCACCCTTATCCCTTTTCTAAACCCTGTAAATCTATCCGACAAAACCGTTACATATACTTTATACAATGTTGGCATCAGTGTCACACCCCTCTAATTTTTAATCACCTCCCCTTTGCCTTTCTTCACTATGGGTACCACTGCTCCTTTTTTCATAACTCTGGCCACCCCTCTCCTGTTCGTACTCTATTACACATTACCCATGCCCATTCCTCTAATTTTGACGCCCCTCGCTTGTAATGTCCTTCTCCTCATCGGTTTCCCTACTACCGTTTCCTCCTTTCCTAACTTTCCTCTCTACCCTTCCTAGTAATTCCATAAAATATTTTTTCCATTCTACCATCTCAATATCCTGGTTTACACTTTTCCTTCTTCTTCTCTCTCTACTTACCACCTTCCAAGCCTATTCTTTCGTCCTAGCCTTCTCCGGTTCTTCTTTAAACCTTTTATTTTCCTCCTCTTTTTTTGATCACACAACTTAGTATAGTCCTTCTTTTTTCTCCAATATTCTTCTCCACTACTTTTTCTCTTTTTTCCATTTTCTTAATCCCCTTCTGACTTCCTTCTTCTTCTGCTTACATTCCTAATCTCAGCCACTTCTATCCCCCCTTCACTAACTTCCCCCATTTTGATATTCCTGACTTTTTCCTTAAACTGTTCTTTACCTTCCATTGACCAATCCCCTCTTCATGCTCTTTTTACTAGTTTTTTAACATTCTCTCTTACCTCGTTCGCTACTACCACACAATCAATTATCGTTCCCCTCTTGCCTCCTGAACATGTATATTCCATTTCCTCATTCCCCTCTATACTTCCGTTTAGAATAAACCATCCCATCTCCCTTAGACTGTTTAACAATTTCTTTCCCTCCCCGTTCAGTATCTTGTCTTTGGATTTTCTTTCTCGCTCTCCACCCCATTCCCTTCCTCCTCTATCTCCTGTTCTCGTATTAAAATGTCCTCCTATTATGAGCCTAATCTCTTGCTTATTTTCTTCCATCAGTTTCCTCATCTCCACTAATTTCTCCTGCATATCACCGTTCACATAAACCCCCACTATCTTCTACTTCTCTCCTTCCATATTTACCTCTTCTACTATTATTCCTACTTTTTGCTCTTTCTTCTCTTTCTCATCCTTTTCTGATGCACATTCGTTCCTTAGCCCTATCACCATTCCTCCCATTGCTCTGCCTTCTTTATTTTTCCTTTTTTGCATTTTGAATTTGCTATTTGTAACCTCTTGGTAATCTTCCCCTTACCCTTTCCCATCCCCTCTCATCCTGCCTCTACTAGTGTCCCGGCACCTTATTTCTTACCAGATCTTCCCTTTCTTCGTCCCGATCCCACAATATAACTTCAATCTGTATTTTGGCATACTTAACCCTTGTTCTTTTTCCCTTACTTCTTTCTTCTTCCGCTATTTGCCTTAGCATATACTGCATCTTCCTTCCTACACATGTCAAATAATCCTCTATTCTCTCCGTCCTTCCATATAACAACCTCTTTTTTGCCATCACTTCCCTTTTATCTTCCCATTTCTTTAGTTTAACTAGTACCATTTTTTCTCCATTTCGCGTTTCCTTTCCTATACTTCGCATTTCTTCTATCTCTACTTCAGCATCTATCATTTGTAGCACATCTTCCACTCCTTCCTTCAATTCCTTCTCTTCTGATCTTAAGCCCTTTATCACTATGTTTTTTTTCTTTCTTTTCTATACTTTGTTATATTTTTCTCAGCCTTTCCTTCTCCTCATTCCCACTCTCCCCACCTCCAAACTCACGGTTTGAGCTTTCTATTTCTTTTATTCTACCTTCCAACTCCTCTACCTTTTTAATAAGGCATTTCCTGCAATTCTAGTCTTTGCTCCAACGTCCTGCTTTTTTTCATACATCTCCATTACATCTATCATCATCTTATGCATATCATCTAACTGTAAATTTTCTTCCGTTCGCCCTATATTTTCAACTTTGTCTTCCTCTTTCCCCTTCTCTTTCTCCTGCGCTTCATTTAAGTCTTTTCCCGGTGGCGTTCTGTATATTTTCTGATTTTTCATGGTGGATCCTGCTTCTACCTTATCCTCACTACTTCCATCTCCGCCCTGCCCCTCTTCCTATCCACAAACCTCTGGATTAAGTAGCATATTTTAAAGTTCAAATTCAAAATAGTTAACGTGATCAAGTCTTGGACTAAGTCCCTTCGGCTGAGACTTTCGGTCGTCGCAGGGTAACTTTACGAATAAAGTCCGCGGTGTTAACGTTCGCGAAAGGACTCATTATTGAATTAGTTACGAGTTTATTCAATTTATCTTTCGGTAAAACTCCGTCGGTGTTTCACGTCATAAGCGGAGATCCAACCGACAAATCAACTCACTCTCGCCCTTTCAAGCGTAGAAAGGTACACTTAAGTTTAATTTATGTAACTCTTTACCTCTGTTCGTATTCCTTATAATAAAGTAATTGTTAAGGATATCATCTCACACTTATTTAAATTCTGAATTCTGACACAGTCCGCGTAGGGCTGATAAGAGACACACAAACCCACAATAAATAATTGGTCAGGTCTTACCAGCCTGAGATAATCAGCACACTGGTCTCTCTCTTTTCCTATTTTCCATACTACCCTCGCCTTTTGCTCGGGACGTGACTGCTGATTTGGTGGCAGCGGTGGGATTGTCACTTCTGTTTCAATTCAGTGTTTTTACTAACAATTTAAATTCAGTGTAGTTTTAAGATAGCTAATTCATCGGCACTCGAGGGTATAAGTCCTTCTCAGATATGTTGCACGGTCACCTTCGGGGCAAGGCAATGTTCGAAGTGCATGATAGGCGTTGGTATACTTCGCGTGCTCGCAAGTTCTGCCATCGTTAATAATCCTACGAAATACTCTGAATTAACCTTGTGTGTACTCTTTGTAGCAAGATTGCACAAGTGAAGGGTTTAAAACAACATCATCATCATTCACCAGTCGCGTTTAGATCGCTCCGCGAACTAACGTTATTTTAACACGAATTTTAAGTTTAAAATTTTAAATCTACAGCTAGGTATCAGGGGGTTTATAGTTTTGAAAAACGTTTAAGATCACAGCTTCTATTCACAGTATCGTGCGTCTCATTATCCAGATAAACACAAATATTATTTTACTCCCGAACCAAAAGATTGTATCACGAATACTTATTCCACTCATAGACAGAATTACAATTTATGGACAGGAGTTCTTACACCCAGCTTTGAACCATAACTTAATTCAATTGAATAGGCTATTACCCTTTATTAAAATTAATTATTTGAAAATTATAATTTGTCAAAAAATTACAATATCAACAATTGGCACCGTTCGAATTCCAATATCAGATAAAATTGTTGAATTCAACGTCATAAGCTCGGAAATTCCAACCGAGATCTCTGGTATAGTGGGTAGATCATTTTTAAAACAGTTAAACTTATCTATTCCTGAGTTTCTTCAATAAATAAAAGAAATTTAGCCACATTTTGACTGAAATTTTATAATTTCACTCAAAAGCTACGTGCTCTTTACAAGACTAACTCTCGGCTTCATTACTCGTCACAGTATAACGGTCAGACCTTTAATGCCTTTCTCCACTGAAATACTAAGTCGTACTACTTTTCAGTGACAAAAGCATAATTAATAGCAGACTTCTCACTTACGTTAACACGAAGCTTTTAGTCGCTCGTAATCAATAAATAATTTCAACAAATATCAAATCTACACTTAAGGTATTTTCACGGATTACTCTAAATAGAGCCCTCACAGTAGAGGCAGTTCTCATAAGGTAATCACCTTTAAATAATTGCTAACAGTGAAAACTCGTTTAATCGATTAATCAAACAAAGTTCAAAAATTAAAATTTTTCAATTGTGTGAACCCTACTTTAACACGAAGGTAAGTGATTTCGTTTACGACCCATTCTTGAGTAATTACTTAACCCGGATAAATAAAAGTCAGATCTCTCCTTGAATTTACTCATTTTAAGTTAATCTAATGTTTACAAAATGCCTAACGATCCTAATCAAACTCAATTTACAGGCGATATAAATCGCACACTCAGTGACGCCATGATGACATCCATGGCAGAGTGTTTCGCCGCACAACAAGGGATCGTAAACATCCCTAGCTATGACGGAAAAAACATGCCCGTTAGAGATTTTATTCAAGATATTATAAACGGAGAATCATCAGTACCAGCCAACTGTGAAACACAGTATCTTAAAGCGGTTTTAGCTCGACTAAAAGCCGCAGCCAGAGATAGTATTCACGAAAAGAGTTTTACAACAATAAAGGATTTAATTAAACATTTGAAACAACGTTTTGCCCCTCGTAAAACTTATGAGTGGTATTTGCATGACATTTCCACTATTACAATGAGACGAGAAGAAAACGTCAGTGAATTCTTTGATCGCGTGATTCTTTTAAAATCAAGAGCCCAAGCCGCACTCGAAGATAAATACCCCGATGTGGATCAACTTTTAGCTCCGTTAAATGATTGTGCTCTTAAAGGTTTCAAACGTGGATTACCAGATAGTATTTCAGGTTTAGTGGAAGAACGCAACCCCGCAAGTTTAGATAATGCTTTAAAAGTCGCGCTCGAATTCGAAGCGAGATAACAGTTAAATCCTTACTACCACACAAATTATTATCATGAACCAAGATATTATCAGCCTAATTATTCAGGAGCACGGGATCGCAGTCCTAGTCCGCATGTGCATTTTGCGACAGCTCCTAATTCGTGTAAAAACTGGGATCAGAAACCGCATCATTTAGGGATAATAAAACGTTCCTATTCATCTGGAGGTTCAGTTTATCCTAATGAAAGTAAATCACATTTTTCGAGTAATTATAGCCCACCTCAACAATACCCTTGTATGCCGCATAATTCTCATCATCAATATCCGACTACTGCCATGTCCAATAATGAATATTCCGATTCAAACTGTTCTCGAGGGGGAATGATCACACCACCCAATGCACAATTCCCTAATCCAATCAACAATGAGATTTTAAACTACAATAGTAGCATTTTCATCCTCTAATTTCATAAAAACAAGAGCATTATTCCTAATCGATACAGGAGCCGATATTAATATTATCAAGAAAAAGTAGACATTTCCTTCTGGCATAATACCATAGTGACCCATACCAACCCTACTAGGCCAATACCATTTATCGATGAAGAATCAAAATTCGCGCAAGAGCAAATAACTCACTCTAAAGGACAGGACCTAGAAAAATTAATATAAAAGCAAGATCATGTCAAGTAATCCCAGTAGACGTATTGAACAATGAGATAAAGGAAAGGTATTTACCTTTAATAAAATCAAGAGAAGGATTGCTGATGGGAGAAGCCGTAGTATCAAATTCCAGTAAAGTATGTCACATTTATGCCATAAATACCACTGAAGAAGACCCAGAAGTTGAAATTGACCCACAGGAACTAATTCCCTTCGAACGTTACTAACTCCCAGGGGATGAATTCGAAGAATACTCATCTGACGAGAATTATTTACCCCCGGAAGATAGGATACAAGCTATTCTACAAATATTAGAACTGGATCACTTAAATAAAGAAGAGAAACATCATGTAACGGAAATTGTTCAAGAATATCCAGAGGTATTTCACTTAACTGGAGAATCCTTATCCCCCACGCATGAACTTAGACATAAAAAACATACAAGCGATGATGTTCCGATACCCTACAGTTCCGCCATGTTAATAATTCCAAAAAATTAGATCACACGGGAAAGCGAAAATACAGGGTGGTAATTGATTTTCGATTATCAAACGAAAAAACTATTGGAGACGCTTACCCCCTTCCGAACATTACCGAAATTATGGATCATTTAGGAAAAGCTAAATATTTTACAGTTTTCGACCTAGCTAGCGGATTTCATCAGATCGAATTAAACCCTACTGATAGATCAAAACCTGCCTTTTCTTTCTTGAACGGACATTACGAATATATTAAAATGCCCATGGGTTTAAAGAACTCGCCGGCAACTTTTCAGCGATCAATGGATCAAGTTCTTCTAGGATCACAGGGAGTCGAGTTATTTGTTTATCTCGATAACATAGTAATCTATGCAGAAACTTTAGAAGAACATGACAAGAAAGTAAAACGCCTTCTTAACAGACTAAAGGAGGCAAAGGACCACGCACAAAAGCAATGGAACAATCAGTCCGTCAAATTGGCTGAAACTTTCAGAAAGTGATGTTGTAGGCGTGTTGAAGAAAAGTCTCCATGGGTCCAAGTAGATCCTATGATTAGTTTCTGAGGTATGGGCCTTAGAATTCCCCGATTTTCTAGGAATCTGCGATTACACAGCCCACACTGCCCTACGAAAAAAAAGTAGTGCGGACGGTCCGGACGACAAGACCACAGTATCTATATGTTTTTGAGGTCGCTGAATCAAAATACGGTGTCCATTCATACCCATCAGGTCACAATGAAGATCCATCCAAGGCCAAATCTACAGAATTAGTTTTCTACGAGGAGAACCAATGTACGAATATCTTCTTGAGGTCACCAAATCCTCTGTCGGTTTTATTGGATTAGGTCGAGGTGTAGGCGGATGATTATAGCGCGCGCTCGTGTATATGAATATATATGCATGTATATATTCGATTCCTTAGGAATAGAACTGAAGGCCCTATGATAGAGGTCCTATGATAGCGGATAGAGGGTCCTTGTACCAAGGGATTCTGCTGAATATGGTTACAATAATGAATAAGCAGTCGCGGACAATTGTCCAGGGACGGTCCCGAAGGAATAACCCCTAAGCGGAGGCATGACAACCGTGCCGAAAGCTGAATGGCACTTGGGTGAGGTGTTTTAAACGGTGACTCTGAGATACCGGGCGACCTCTCATAGTATGCAGCATTATCCTTGCATGCGGGGCTCTACAAGGATGGACGAACCCTTTCCCCAGCTGATCGTGGGAACAACGATGTTACCACCAAAACACCCAAAAGTTGTAAATGCGGTTCAAAACGATCGAACGCGCAGAGCACCCGACAATGGGTCGGCGAGCAATGCCGATGACCCTAGAGTTCGGAGTGCTGAAAATAAGTTAGATGGAAACACGACGACGAACCGGCGAAACGCCCACATTGAGTGGACGAATCAACTCAAGGATGACTTGCTAGACTGCTACGATGCCAGCATTACCCCTGTTCACCGGGGCTTTATGGCGCGTATGCATAATCTGTGGTGCTAAAAACACCCAGAGCTTCAGCACGTTTCCATTCAATCAGTACAGAGGTTTTCATTTTCGCATGCCAGAACGGTGTCATTTCCACCTTAGCATACCGTGACCGCATTTTATGTCAAGAAGTTCCCAGCGATAGGTGCAGAGCGTGTCATGCACACGCTGAGTACCTGGAACACATGCTATCGGGGTGTCCCACCCACGCAGGAACGACGTACATCTACAGACATAATGCGGCCCTAAGAGTCCTTTATTGCCATCTTTGTCGCTCTTACGGTGTTGGCCGCGACCCTGCCCTGCCGAAAGCTCCGAGAGAGATAAAGTCAATTGTCCAAAACAAGAAGTGCTAAATTTTATGGAACTACGATTTTCGGACAGCACTCTCCGTTCCACATTTGAGGCCTGACATTGTTCTCCAAGACTTCGAGAAACGAATTATATTCGTGATCGAACTCTCGGCACCGTCCGAATACAACATCACTGCCAAGGAGAAAGAAAAGGAGGAGAGGTATCAAGACCTTAAAAGGGAGCTGCAAAAGGTGTACTAAAAATATTCGGTACAAGTAATTGTTCTTGTGATAGGTGCTCTCGGAGGTGCGGAACTATCACTGGTTCGTAACCTTAAAGCCATACCCCGACCAACAGATATGAATCAACCAAAAACAAGCAGCGTTTCAAAATCCGAGACTGAAAAATTAATTACAGCGGACGACAACAAATGTACAACAATCACTAGAATCCAGCCTACACTGCCGACTGAGTACACTCACCCTGCTAAAATCAATGTATTCCCGAATATAAAAGGTAGTCGTGAAAACTTAACGTAACTTGGAGGAAATTATGTACACTTCCTTTACGAAGACTGCGAATTCACTACGATTATGAAGAATTAAGAATTGGTCTACAGAATTTACGTATAGCACTCGAAAGAGAGAACATAAACTCATTCCAAATCTCATAACAAGGAGATTTGACTGAAAGCATGCCAAAAGGCACCCTGATAGACGTATTGCAAAGAAATTTTCGATGACGCGATCCAATAATAATCGAAAAACACCAACGCAGGATAGGAGGACATAAGGGAGTTAAAAAACTTATGGAAGAATACGAGAAAGATTTTCTTGGCCATGAATAAAAGAACAAGCAACGGAATTTGTGAGAAAATACAGTGTTTTCCAAGAACAAAAAATTATTCGGGCCAAAACCCACGAACCCATGATCATTACAGACACGCCAATAGATACTTTCGACAAAGTATCACTCGACACAGTAGGACCACTGCCGACTGCCCCTAGCTAAGAATTTAATCTGACAATATGGCGCACCAAATCATTTTAACCGATCGTTTTAACCTGATGATACTGACCACAATCGAATGGGTCCTTGGAAAGAAGTCATGCAGTGTTAGTTGATTACATCTGATCATACACAGATTATTACGACGATTGGGATAGATTACTACCCTTTGCAATGTTTTCCTACAACACTTCAATTCATGAAGCAACTAATTGTACACTTTTCGAATTAATATACGAAATAAAATGCGCGCACCCCTAGTTCACTCCCTTCATATGAAAAGTTAAAAAAACGTACGCGTCTTATTTAAAAGATTTAATAATAAGACTAAGTGAAATTAAAAACATGTCAGTCGGAAATTTAATTAATGCTAAATACAGATCGAAACGACTATATGCCAGAAAAAAAACCCTTTTATTGGAAAGTAGCAGATAACGTATACGCAAAAAGGGAAACCAAAACTAACAAATTAGATAGTAAAAGTCATGGGCCCTACAAAACTGTAGATTTACTAGATAAGCACACCGCTATTATAGAAACAGCGGATGGAAAGCGTTTCCAAAAACACGTGGACAAATTAAAAATAGCTCATGAGTTACAAATTATAACATAATATTTCCTTTTACAGGATGGCGGCTTTAATCATTTTAACTAGACTCCCAAAGGGACAAATATACCCTTCAATAACCCATCCAAAAGGTGACATAAACGAACTGTCATTCCCAAAAGGACCGTAAGAGGAGCTGACCGCAGAATATTATCTAACAAAGCCTAATTTCAGCGTACATAGAAAGGAAGGTCCTCCGCATGCCCAAAGTTTCATAGTCAAGTGTGTCGTAGAATACACAAAACGTGGAAACCTATTCATTACGATTAGTGAAAGCGAAAGGAAAGTTAGAAAAGCAGTACATGAAGCCGGTAGAAAAATGATGAAGGAACTAGAAAACATTTACTTCTTCAGTGAAGAAGTTAACTTAAACAATTAAGTTGAAGATACATACGTCCTATGCGCAGATGACGATTTCAAAATGTTAATTAAATTATTTAAATGGGGAAATTGCTGCGAGTATTATTATCTAAGTGGACATAGAATCGAATCTTGCACTAAAGAAATTTTGAGAAATAAACGGCTCGCGGAAAACAACGACACGACGGGTGTAGTATCAGAAGAAGAGTTTGGGGCCTCTATGAATGAGAACTGATATAAATTAATTGATTAATCATAATAAAATATATGATAATATATAATATAATAATAATTAATAATAATTACTCGTGTTGTTCTCGTTGTTCTCGCATTGTCGTCGCGGTAGGGCTTGATCTTTCCTCTCATGAATTTGACGGCTATGTTGGCTGTAGCATTGCTACTGACAGGGTTTCCCATGCCAGACAGACAGAGAACGAAGAGGAAAGTGACAAAGAGGAACACCAAAACCCATAATTATCATGGAGAGTATACTTAAAATATTGAAACGCTTGTCGCTTCCCGAGGATCGTCGGGGCGCCCCTGGAGCCACCGCTGGGGGCCACAGCATGCGGGACGGTGGTGATGGTGAGCAGCGAGATGGTCAGGCAGATCTCACCAATCAAACAGCTGGCCAGCAAGAACATATGCGACAAACGGTAAGCAGTGGAACATCAACTGTGCCTGGTGAGGAT